>VMDO01036640.1:0-14964 GCA_007922755.1 Pedetes capensis
ACTGGGAGACTGAACCCAAGTCCTTACGCATACTTTTTTAGAAAGCACAGCCTCTGTGACTTTTTTTTTTTTTTTAATGTGGTATTCGGGGTTGAACCCAGGGTCTCGCGCCTGCATGCTTTGCAAGTGCTGGACCACTGAGCTGCACCCCTAGCCCTTTTTTTTTTTTTTTTTTACTTTTTTGAGACAGGGTCTCGCTAAGTTACGCAGACTGCCCCTGGTCTCAAACTTGCGATCCTCCTGCCTCTGCCTCCCAAGCCTCTGGGATTACAGGCGTGCGCCATTGGCTCCCCTTACACATACTTTGTGAGTACTGTACCACTGAGCTGCACACCTAGCCCCTTTTATATTTTTTATCTTGAGACAGAGTCTTGCTAAGTTACTCAGGTTGCCTCTGGGCTCAAACTCATGATCCTCCTGCCTTTCCCCCTCACCCTGGAGTTGCTGCAATTGCCTTTTGTGAGGCAAGTGGATGGAGAGTCTCCTGTGATTACTTCCTTTGATCCTTAAACAAATCTTTCTGGTTGTTTTTTCTGGAGAGCTTTTCTCAGATTCTCAGAAGGAGCACATACCCCTAAAAAGGTGAAAAACTTCTGGCCTCCCCTGACATACTTCTCCAAGTTGATTGTTTCTTTGCTGCCAATTCCAGGGGAATAGCAAAAAAATATTCAAAGAATAATAAGCTTGAGCCGATTAGAAGTTTGGCATGGAGACAGGCACCTGCAGGGCCAAAAATCTGCCACTTTGACAACCAAGAGGGGGGCAGTTGGATAAGTTTCCCTTCAGTGCCAGAAGGCCATTGAGGACTCTTCAGAAAAGAAAACATCAGAAAGGGTAGCTGGCTCTGATTAAAGGGACAAAATACTGCAAGTCTGCCAATCAGAAAAGAGGGTTTGATTAGAGACAGGGTATAGGAAGAAATAAAAATATAGGTGGATCATCAGATGTGAACGGCAGGGTTGGATGACAGGGGCTGATTCTTTTTTTGTTTATTTGTTTGTTTGTTTTTGTGGTCCTGAGGGTTGAACCCAGGACCTCACACTTGCATGCTTTGCAAGTGCTGGACCACAAGCTGCACCCCCAGCCCATTTTTTTTACTTCTTTTTGAGACAGGGTCTCAAAGTTACACAGACTGCCCCTGGTCTCGAACTTGCGATCCTCCTGCCTCCACCTCCGGAGCTGCTGGGATTACTGGTTTGCACCACTGCACCCGGCAAGGGGCTGATTCTTTTCTATCTCAGCTAAGCCTGGGGCAAGGAAGAGACTTAAGGGCATTTAAGAGAGAGACAGAGAAAAAGAGAGAGAAAGAGAGAGAGAAATGAATGAATGGATGAGAATGTTTGCCTAGCATGTGCGAAGTCCTGGGTTCAATTTGAATTCTCAGAATATTACGGGAGTCCAAAGCTAGAATAATGCATCAAAGGAAATGAGAGCTCTCCAGTCCAGAGATCTTTAAGAAAAGAACACATACCTATTTACTTAGGATGGGTCAGGGTAAGGCAGTTCACAACTAAAGGAGTCTATTGATTAGAAAGCCCTTTCTAAATCTTAGTAGGTTTTTTTAAATAATAATAATAATAAAAAAGAAAGAGCTAGGTTCTCGTGGAGGTAGCTTATCAGGGCTCCTGTACCCCCCAGAGGGGGTCTCCACCCCCTATATGCACAATCATAGCCCCATCCAAAACCAGCAGCCTTTTCACTCAGCAAGGGGGCTGAGAGCCACACCATCAGTTCCTGTAACCAATTGCAGGCCGCTGCAACCCAGCTGAGCTGCTAGCCAGGAACACAGTGGCTCCTTCATTACCTGATGCAGACGCAGGGGAAATCAAATGAATGGAAACAGCTTCTGCCCACAGTGTCTCCTCAGCCACTTATTCAAGGTCATGCGAGGAACCGTGGGCCTTTCAGGTAAATGCCTATCACTGAGGCCAGTGCACACCAGGATAACTCTTCAGATTAGGGGACCTGGAGTTGCTGCTTTTTCATTTGTTTGTACAGGCTCAGTGAGTAAACATGGACAAGATCCAAAGTAAAGACACTTTCACCTGTAACTACAACTTACAGCACTGGTTCTCAAAAGGAGGCCCCTGGACCCACCATATCAGTATCCTCTGGGTCTTTGTTAGAAATTCGTATTCTCAAGCTCCCATCCCAGACCTACTGACTCAGAAACTTTGGAGGTTGTAGCCCAACAATCTGTGGTTTAAGAAGCCCTCCAGATGATTCTAAATGATTCTCTTACAGAATGGGCTGAAAGCCAGATGGAATTACAAGGACAACTTAAATAATTCATTCAAAATAGGTTAGACTAGAGAATCATAGATGTCTTCAGGGCCAGTTGTTAAACTCTAATGCCTTGTGAGAATTAGAAAAAAGCCCCTCTTTTAAATAGATGAATTAGGAAAATGTGCCGCATAGTGCTATGGGCTTGGGGCCCAATTTTAGCCCCATTCACCTCCTCGGCTGTGTTTGTACAGTGCACACACTGTACACCCTGATGTACCAGCCATGGCATCCCTGGCTGTCCTCCTCTCTACTTAGACTCACCACCTCCAGTGCTTAATTATGAGTCAAGAAAAGAGACATTGTTGAAGTTGGTGATGTCTCCTCGCCCAAGGATTAATTTTGCATCTTTCCCAGCATTTGGCTCTCACGAAACAAATTCCCTAAACAGATTTTATTCTGCTCATGTTTGTTGTAAAGTATAACCGTTACCATGTTGGAGGAGTTGAGATTGTCTTTAAAAGCCCTGATTGGTCTCTACCCACAAGCCCTGGGTGCCTCTGCATGACGAGAACACTAATCAGAGAAGCAACAACAACGAGTGTCAGGAGATGGGGTGAGAGGGGAGAGATAAAAATAACCAGCCCAGCTTCACAAAAGCATGCTTTTGCTTCTCGAAGCTGACAGGATTTTCAGAGAGGAGCATTGAAGGCCCCTGTGACTGAAGGGAACCTCACAAATGCCTTTGAAAATCTGACTCTTCCCAAGAGTATGAGGGAGGGTGAGCTCTGGTATTAGATGAAGCTGGCTCATGAAAGTGACTTAGAAATCAGCTGGAGTCCCTGGAGCTGGCCTAACAATGAGCAAAGCAAACGCAGGTGGAAAAATAAGCCTGCTGGAGGCTAGCATTAGCTGGGTGAGTGCGAGTGCACCAAGCCAGCATTTGCCAATGGCCCCAGGTTTCCTGAGCATGAACTTGAGCGCCATAGCTCTTCTGCGACATTTTACATGTGTGTGCTTATATTCATTTTTTTAGGTAGAGAACTCATAAATTCCCACCAGATTTTCAAAGAACTCTGTGAGCCCTTCTGCCTGTACTCCAACCCCAAATAAGAGCCACAGGGAAAAAGAACAAAAAACCAAAATCATAGCTATAGAATACAGATCTAGTCTGAATGACATGGAAAGGGTACCCACAAAGCTTTGAGGATTAGCTGCTTCCAATCCAAAAAATAAAAAAGTGGAGGCACCCTAAGCTTGTTGCAACAAGCATGTATTTTTTTCCTTTATTAGTAAATGATGATGGGTACAGAGTAATACAACATTGGCTTTTTCCATTATGCGTCCTTTACATCACTTTTGGAAATATTTTTCACCAACCTACAAGGTTTATGGACCTATATGGCTAATATGTAGTAAAACTCACATGTTCATTTAGGTTATAGTTCCCCATTTTTCCAATATACTCATGAAGTTGTGCTATTTACATTGAGATTGACCTCTCCCCTTTCATTGCTCCACACTGACCCTCCTCCCCATCCCATCTTCTCCAATCATTAGCAACAAGCATGTATTAAATTACAATCATCTTAAGGGATTTAAAAAATGATGCTTCCTAAAGGGTGGCCACCATTTTGCTGGAGCCGAAGTTGTCACCATAAACAGTTGAAATACTGGCTGAAAGTATTTGTAACATATGTAGCCAAAAGAGATTTAATATCCTGTACATCAAAAACCTAATACTTCAGAAGAAAAGAAGTAAAGAATATGAATAGGTAAAGCGTAGGAGAAAGGCAAATGTTCCACAAACTCACTACAAATAAGAAAGGTAGTGAAATCAAGATGATATTACATTTGCCTACCTGATAGCAAAAATTTGGGGGGTATAAATGATAAAGTACAAAATTCAGAGTATAAGCCGGGCATGTTGGCACACGTCTATAATCCCAACACTCAGGAAGCTGAGGCAGGAGGATCTCAGTTTGAGGCCAGCTGGGGCTACATAGTAAGCTCTAGGCCTAGTGAGACCCCATCTATCCCAAGCCCCACATCAAAAAAAGCTATGTAGAAAAAACCTGTGTCCCACCCATTCTACTTCTAGGAATTTATCCTGAAGAAGTAACACATGTGCTCATGAATGTATGTACAAAACATTCTATGTGATAGTGTTTTAAAAGTTAAAAATTAGTTTCAGTACAAGTGTCCACTCACAGGATCATGGTGAATTCTGAATATACTATGAATATCATGGCAGCAGTTTAAAAAAATAAGATAATTTTATGTAGTGATATGATGGTTCCCATGAGTCAGACCCAACTCAACGGCACCTAATGACAACAACAAATGGAAATATAGTATAGTAACTAAAGTATGATTCCATCTATGTAAAAATAAATAAGACTCTGTGTGTGTATGTGTGTATGTGTGTATGGTAACATGTATGTGACATCATAGAATAAGTATCTATGAGCCTCTCTCTCTTAACAATGGCTGTCTCCAGAAGCAATAGGATTGGTGGAAGAGACTAAAAGGAATTAAACACTTCCCTCTCTATTATCTGGTACCATTTTAATTGTTTTTATAGAACAAAATTCATGCATTACTTAAATTAATAAATGATAATTATTATCATGAATTAATAAATGATAATTAAAAACATACTTTACTTTTGAAAAGAATAAAATAGTTGGAGCAATATAAGACTCATATACCTAAGGTATATTTTGCTGTTTTTTGGGGTTTTTTTTTTTGCAGTACTGGGGGTTGAACCCAGGGCCTGCGCTTGTATGCTTTACAAGTGCTGGACCACTGAGTTGCACCCCCAGCCCATTTTTTTTTTTTTTTTTTTTTTTTTTTTTTTTTTTTTACTTTTTGAGACAGGGTCTTGCTAAGTTACACAGACTGCCTCTGGTCTCGAACTTGTGATCCTCCTGCCTCCACCTCCTGAGCCACTGGGATTACAGGCGTGCGCAACTGCGCCTGCCCATATTTTGCTTTTTAATGTGAGCTTTTAGTTGATAGTTTAGGAAACCAAAGAAAATGCCCCAAATCACAGATCCCCTAGGGTCAGAGTGTCTTTGCCAAGACTGGGATGGTGGCACAGGAGGGGGTTCTGACCTCAGTCTTTCAGTCCAGTCACCTATCAAATGAGAGGGGTCCACTCAAGCCATTGCAGTGTGACCTTCAAGTCCTGGTATACAAAATAGGGATCTGCTCCTCCTCACCTAAAGGAGGGCAAGAAGGAGAAGGAAAGAAATGTTCTCTTGAGAGAGCAGGGAAAGGAAATTTTATCCTCTTGAAATACAGGTAAGGATAGCATTTATACCCCTAGAATACCTCCCACTGGGAATTATATCAGTGGACCTCCCATAGAGAAATCAGAAGATATTAAGATGCATATTCTCATTAGAAGAAACATTGTACACTGTTTTTAAACCAGGGACTTAGCTCTAGTGTTACTTGTTTAAGAGGCCTTGATTTAAGAAATATTATTTATGAAAAATACAATTTGACCTTTCACAGTCTATAAGAGATTATTATTTACCAATTTATTTCCAAAATAACTGACATAGAGTTCCTTTTGTGAAGAGTTTGTCTGATACACATACAGATCTGTTTACTGCAGCAGAGAAGTCTGAATCTAAATTGTTAGAAATCACTTCGATCATTGAAAATCAGTAATGAAGATAAATCATCTCTGAAAGCATAATCTGTCATTGGGCCTACATAACTGAGTTTTTTAAAAAATTGATTCATATATAGATTTTTGAGGTAACATACATTCCAAAAGCAAGATACAATGCATTTCACCAGATAACCAAAACAGGAACACTTTTAGTTGATTAGGATTTCTATAAATTACTGAGAAATGTTGAAAATATTTATACCGTTTCTATGCACATGTATGGCATGTGGGGATATTTCAGAATTTAAACAAACATATTTTCCTTCAGTGTCAGCAGGGACCAAATTATCATCATCTGTTAGAGAACTAACTCTACCAGACATGTTCGTTCTTATGTGTTCTAATTGGGATTTCTTTTTTTTTTCCCCTTTAGATGCAAGTTTCTAAATTTTGTTTCTTTTTTGTTTTTTAGTGAGTGCTGGGGACTGAACCCAGGGTCTCATGAATTCTAGGCAAGGGCTCTACTACTGAGCTTCACCTTGTTGTTGTTAGGTGCCATTGCGACCCTCATAGGGTTTTCAATGGCTGACTGTTTCAGGATTGCCTCAGGAGTGGATTGCCACATCCTTCTCCCATTTTTGTATGCTGGGAATCAAACTCAGGACCTTAGAGACTGCAGAGCAGTGCTCTACCAACTGAGTTAAATCCCAGCCTCAAGCTTCACCTTAGCCCTGAAATTTGATTTAACTCCTCATTAAAAAAATTTTTTTTCCAGAAATTCTAGAAAAGTGTATCTTCTCCTTACTGATTCCAAATGGATGGTATTCATCCTCTAATGACCCAGAAAAATAAATTTTTAAATAATATTATTCTCTGAGCCAGGTGTGGTGGCGCACGTCTGTAATCCCAGCGGCTCAGGAGGCAGAGGCAGGAGGATTGCAAGTTCAAGACCAGAGGCAGTCTGTGTAACTTAGTGAGACCCTGTCTCAGAAAGTAAAAAAAGTGGGCTGGGGGGTGCAGCTCAGTGGTCCAGCACTTGCAAGCCCTGGGTTCAACCCCCAGTACCACATATACAAAAAAATTATATATATATATAAAATTCTCTTACATACATAGTGCATATTTGATATGTTGTTGTTCAGTGCCATTGAGTTGTGTCTGACTCAGAGTGACCCTATGTACAACAGAACAAAATTCTCCCTGACACTGTTCCATGCCTAGCACTACATCAGTGCTTCTCTGCTATTCATAGAGGTTTTTATGGCTGATTGTTTTGATAGTGGGCTATCAGGTCCTTCTCTGCAGCAGATGCAAGTATGCAAAACAGGAAAGGAAAGTTATCTGTAATTCCAACTCCTCAAAATATTGAAATGTATGCTTTCAGTGTTTCTAAATGTAGGTGATAGTGCCTACAGCCGTACCACTGTGGCATCTGATCCCGTCAGATCTTGGAAGCTAAGCAGGTTCTGACCTGGTTAGTACTTGGATGGGAGACTGCCTGGGAACACCAGGTGTTGTAGACTTGAAAGGAGAACCTGGCAGCCCACTCCCAAAAAATAATCAGCCATTGAAAACCCTATGAGTAGCAGAAAAGCACTGACAATAGTGTTTCACCTGTTGTACATAGGGTCACTATGAGTTGGACACTGATTCCACGACACCTAACAACAACAAATGTAGGTGATACTTTTCTGACTAAAATGGTATCATATAATGTGTTCAGTTATTGCTTCTTATTTTTATTTAACTATAATATCTCAAGGATGTCTTTCTCTGGTAGTATTAAATATTCTTCCATCTGATTTTTAATGATTGCATAGTACTATTAGTCTGCTTGAGTTGTTTTCAATTTTTGACTATTATGAACAAGGTAGTAATGATCATCTTTATTACTAAATCCTTTTTCACATCTATAAGATTGATATACCATAGTCATACTGTTTAAGTTTCTCTCTTAACATTGAGTTAGTTAAAAATAATGATTTCCGTTGGGATTCACTAGAGCAAAAAACTAAAACTTGCTTTTGTTTATAAATGTCTAATGATATTTGTATAAAGAAACTTCTTTAAATTTTAAACTTTTAGTTAAAAGTGGCCTCTTAGTATTCATCCCAGATATGTTTGTGCTTAAGAAATTTTCAAAATCAGCCATGGAAATTAAAGTGATTGTATTGAAGAATGTGTTATTATTAACTAAGATATGTATGTTCTAATCATCAAATAGCATTCCTTTAGTGCTTTTCTGTTACCTCTGTTTTCTAAAAGAAAAGCATGCTCTTTGCTTGGCCAGACTGCTGCTTAGCATCTTGATGCTTACATTGCTTAGGGACAGCATTTTTTGATTGATGACTTCAGAGTGGGAGGTGGATCATCAGCTAAATAAAATAGCCCCAATCTGGATGTTAAGACATACTCTATCTTGGTGGTCTTAATTCAGACCACACTGAATTAAATCATAAACTCTGGCATGTCTGCCCTTTGGAAATGAAATACTTTCTGCAAATCCCCCACCAACCCAATTAGTGATCAGCGTGGTAGATTAGGCAATGTCTGGCATACTTTTGTTGGTAAAGAGGCATGAAGTCAAATTCCACCAAGAGAACAATAGTGGAATGCCCATCTGGGGAAATTGCTGATAAAATGCTGTCAAATAACAAGGGGGAATGGGGAGTAAAATGAAGAAGTTTTTAAGGTGAGACTAATTGTCAATTTTATGCATTTCACATACCTAAGATGGATGGGTTCCTTGTTTAAGTTGTTGTAATTATTTGAGAGAGGGTCTCACTATGTAGCCCAGGCTAGCCTTGAACTTTTGATCCTCCTGCCTCCATCTCCTGAGTACTAGGATTACAGATGTGTACCACCACACCCAGCTACCTTTTAAGTTTTTTATTTATTTATTTTGCAGTACTAGGAAGTTGAATCCAGGACCTCACACATGCTAGGCAAGTGCTCCACCACTAAGCCTCCTTTATTTTTTATTTTTTACTTGGAGACAGTGTCTTGCTAAATTGCACAGGCTGCCTCTGGCCTCGAACCTTCAGTCTTCCTGCCTCAGTCTCCCAAATTGCTGGGATTACAGGCATGCTACACAGTCCCCAGCAGGTTTAAGTTTTGTATCAGTTAGAATAAGATAGGACTTCTCAGCTCCATCATTTTTGACATTTTGGGTCAGATAACTCTTTGTTGGGGGTCAGGAGTCCTGTACATTGTGAATGTTTTCCCAGCATCGCCTGCCCCTACCCACTAGATAGATGGCAGTAGAACCCTGTCAGCAGTCGTAACAACCCAAAATGTCACCCTGTGGTAAACCACTGGATTAAGAGATCATTATCTTGAAATATTGAAAAATTGCACAGTTGGACCAAAAAATCATGTCATGTGCCATTTTATTTATAGATCCGTGTGGGTGGAAGTAGTGCCAGCCATCATCAAGCTGTTAGGCTAGATTTGAAGTTCAGTATAGTCCTGCACTCTATGAACAGGTATTCTGTTCAAAAACACATTTCTATGTGAGAATTGCACCAAATCTCACTCATCCCAGTGAATATCATAGTTCTGCCTTCTGCCTACTGTCTCCTATAATAGCAATGCAAGTGTCCTTTCTTTTGTTGACTGCACTAAATCTCTTTGGAAAGATATATGGAAGGTAAGTATTAAACCAAACAAACTTGACCCTGTGTCCTCCAAGGGATCTTCTAACAGAGCTTTAGGAGATCTCAGGCTGTGCATTGCCCACACGCTAATAGTTTCCACCACTGAGCTCACTTTACCAAAGTCACCCCTAAATAGTAACCTCCACTCTTCTTTGTTCCTAAGTCTATTTTGACTTAACCTCCTTGGCCTCACTCCCTCTTTGGCTGGTTTAGCTAACTTTATGATTTACTCTTCATAAAGTTACTTAGTTCCCTGCTTTTTAAAAACCTCTTTGGCTCCTGCTAAGCTACCATCTTTCCCTAAAGTCTCCTCATTGAAAGTTTGCATTTAATAACGGAAGTTGCCAACATCTTGACCTCTTTCAGATATGACAATGGATGATGTTCGGGAATACGAGAAAAACATGCATGAACAAACCAACATAAAAGTTTGCAATCAGCATTCCTCCACTGTGGATGACATAGAGAGCCATGCCCAAACAAGTGTATGTAGAATTTTTAAACCGTGTTGCCCACCCTGTACGAAAATAAAACACAGTAAACTGATCTTTGAACTACTGCAAACGCTCTGCTCCCAGCCTTCCAAGAAAATGTGTCATTGCCCACAAGCTGTTGGGAAACATGCTAAGCTGAATGTAGAGTGGGCAATGTCACTTCCGTCTTCTAGACATTTTGAATCTTTAAAGCTGCTTGACTTGTGGGTTATTTCAGTCATAAAACCCAAAACATCATGAATAGAAACATTTTGCGGTACTAGTAAAATGGTCTGCACTAACCATAAAAGAACACAGGAATGAAAAGGGATGGTATATGTAAGCTAGAACAGCATGTCAGTAACTTTTCAAAACATAGTTAACACTCACTTATTCATTCAAGGGAGGGCTTATGGCTCATCTGCTATTTTAGGTTTCTTTACATGTGCTTTCTAGGGCTCTTTATAGCTGTTTTACCCAATCAGTTCCTTTTTTACTTAGGGTAATCTTAAGACGGAGCTGCATGCAGTCTATGCATACATAAAGGCTGAGCAAGGAAGGGTGATGAGCTAGGCATGTGGATCTAGCCTAGAACTTAGCAAAAAGCCTGAGAGAGCCTTGGGTTATTTAGCTGTACACTGGAGACTGAGAACTGACTGTGTGGTATATGCCAGCATTTTAAATATAGTTATCTCTCGATCATTTATACTAATGAAGAGGAGATACAGTTAACAAAGGAAAATATAATCACCATATCATTTATATAGATCTCAGCCAGAGCTCTGATCTCTTTGAACTCTCTGAACTCCAGCTTGAGTTCGCCTGTCTGCTAGCCCAGGAATAATACATACTAGATTTTTAAAAAATAAAAAACAAGAATGTAGTTATAGCCAGGCATGGGCGTGCACACTTGTAATCTCAGCAACTCGGGAAGCAGGGGCAAGAGGATTGTGAACTCAAGGCCAGAGGCAGCCTGCGCAACTTAGTGAGACTCTATCTAAAAACAAAAGAAATTTAAAATGGGCTGGGGGTGCAGTCCAGTGAAAGAGCCCTTGCAAAGTACATACAAGGCCCTGAGTTCAACCCCCAAGTACCACGAGAGAGAGAAAAAAGAATGTAGGTATCGAAAATTGATGGATGGTGGTTGTTATAAATGGATGTTTTAGAATTGTGAAGACTTTCTGGTAGCACTTTGGAAATTTTTAGTTAAGTTTTTAGAAGATGTCTTTGGCATGCATCCTGCAAAGCTCATGCACTGCTCTTGAAAGCATGTGAGTGCCTTTGAGGCTGCAAAGGCCCTAACTCTTCCCTACCTGTGTTGCATGTAGTGATTGGGTTTGTAGGAAATGATTAGGGTAAGACTCACCAAAAGGGTTTGCTCTCTATGCACAGACCAGTTCTGATGAGACATCTGCCCTTCTCTCTCCCTGTTCTAAAGATACTAATGTTCTTTAAGGAAACTGTTCTTGAATTTCTATCACTTGCAACTACCTTTTCTTTTAAGGATGTTAGATACCAGTTCCCCATCAACTGATTTGCAAGCTGCTCACTATAAATATGACCAGAGGAATCTACAGGGAAGAGGATACTCAGGATGTCTGAAGGACTCTAAGCACAGTGCTTTTCTCCTAAGTTCTTAAAGCTTCAGGCTCTTCATATGGTTTTCTTTCTCTTTTACTATGATGATTATTATTATAAAGTCAGTTCACTATGTACAAGGTGATAGGCTAGGATGCTTCCTCCCTCTTCCCAAAAGCCAGATGCATTTTCTGGCTGCAAACTGCAGTTGTCCCCATGACTTAGCAGCATAAGAGATGCCTCCCCCTGTGAAGTTATGCAAAGTAGCTATTTTGAATGCTTGTGACATTTCTCTTATTCTTTGGAATGCCATGAAATTGGGGATCATTTATTTTTCCACAGTCTTTCTTCTCTATCGTAATGAAAAACAGTTAAAATCAAGAGGCCGCTGTGCAAACAAAAACGGCATGAGTGCTAAATAAAATTCAAATCATCAACCTGAACAGAGATAAATTAGATGGAAAGTATGCAAAATTAACGCCCATGAACACAGCAAAAAGGGAATAACAGCCTCATTTTCATCTGAGGGTTTTCAAAGCCTTCAAAAAAGGGAACTTCTATGAGACTCTGGAAGAGGAGAAAATCAAAATTCTGTGCTTTGGGTAATTTCTGCCCCCTGCTGGATGCATGGAGTAGAGCAATGTATTCAGCCACTTGAGAAAATTATTTCTTATTGTAAAATTATTGCTATTTCTTATTGTAAAAATGCACCCATAGCCTGATTCACTGAAATTTTTCTGAGAGTCTCAACTTTATCTCAAAGTAAATGCTGCTTTTCCAGTCTCTCTCTCTCTCTCTCTCTTTTTTTTTTTTTTTTTTTTTTTTTTTTTTTTTTTTTTTTTTTTTTTGTACTGGGGGTTGAACCCAGAGCCTCGAGCTTGTGTGCTTTGCAAGTGCTGGACTACTGAGCTGCACTCTCAGCCCATTTCTTTTTTTTACTTTTTGAGACAGGGTCTCACTAAGTTACGTAGACTGCCTCTGGTCTCGAACTTGTGATCTTCCTGCCTCCGCCTCCCGAGCTGCTGAGATTACAGGCATGTGCCACCGCGCCTGGCTCCTTCTTTTCTAGTTTTAATCTCATTTCTTAGCTTAATAATCTTAGTATTTTTTAAAAGTGGTAGGTTTATAAGATACCATTTTTATTGATATATTCTGAATTTTACCTTATATCAACACGGTTGTAATTCTGTGCTTTGTAAAAACTTTTCCTTTTCACGTAGTTTTAATAATTATTCACAAGGAAATCCTCTTAAGGATTTCATTTTATGAAAAATGTTTCTTGTTTGTTCAGATATTATAAAATCTAATAATTGGGTTAGGGGTGTAGCTCAGTGGTAGTGTTTGCTTCGCATGCACAAAGCCCTGAGTTCAATACCCAGCACTACCCTCTACCAAAAAAGAAAAAAGAAAACCTAATGATTAATACTGTGTTATGAATATTCCATATCTAATAGTTCTGAAGTGGTTGTGTTATTTCGTCATGCAATATCATGTGAGGAACTTTTAACTACTAAGTACATGGCAGAGAACAAGAAAGAATGAAAAGTGGTCTCTGGGAAGTCAAAATACATATAGAAAATCCATGAACAGAAGGTTTTACCCTTTACTCAAAGACATGGCCTTCACTCAGTGCTTAGTCTAATACCCATTGGGCTTAGTACTTAGCCCAATTACCTGTTTTCCTTGTTCCCATTAAATAAAAATGGCAAAGGATACCAGAAATAGCCAGATTGAAATTAATTAATAATAACTATAACAATAATATCATTTCTGAGAGAAGAGATAGCAGCTTATAAACCTGAGAAGGAAACCATCACTGGATTGTTACAGTGATATATTTTCAGTATGTTATACGTCAAAGATTGTTGTTGTTGTTGTTAGGTGCCGTCGAGTCAGTATATGACTCATAGCGACCCTCATAGGGTTTTCAATGGCTGTTTCGGGATTGCCTTGGGAGTGGATTGCCAGGCCCTTCTCCCATTTTTGTGGTGCTGGGAATTGAACTCGGGACCTCAGAGACTGCAGTGCAGCGCTCTACCAACTGAGCTAACTCCCAGCCCACACGTCAAAGATAGTTAAAAGTATATATAATGCCTTAAATCTATTAGAGAAAGATTTACATTTTTTAAATGTCACTTTTACTTTCTCATTTAAGAACATTTTAGTAGTTTGTAAAATCTATATCATCTGACAATGCCTGTTAAATGAGGCATTTGTTGAATTCCCAATAATGCCTTTATTTCCGCTTTCAAAAACTCCTCAACCATTCAATCATCCTCTCTTTTTAATCTCTATTCTTTTTCTTTTAAGTTACCTTAAGAAAAGGTTTTATTTTCTTGGTTTTGACATAATTATCAGGCTTTATCATTGTTGCTATCTTGTTTTTTAAGGTGAATTAAAACATAGCATCTAAACAACCTCAGGGTGGATATGCAGTTAGGAAACCATTAACAACAGCATCTTTGTGCCCCTTCCAAAGGCAAAAGATGTATTTGTTGAATAAGAAGATAGCATGTTGAGCAATTCTGATGACTTATCTGAATTTATCCTATAAAGGTATATTGGTTCTTTTGTTATCTAGAGTTGACAATGATATGGTAATTGTCAAGGCCATTGATTGTGTTAATTACCTTCTCTTTAGGGAAGAGATGACCAGGTCTAATAATAGCTCCATATACCCCACCCTATACCACTATCACCACCACCACACACACACACACACACACACACACACACACACCCCACACACAGTTGCGCACCTTTCCCAGATCTAGCTCCATACTCCACTGTTAAGTCCTTATTCAGAATACTTAAAATATTCATTGAAGAGTGCTTTGGAAATTTTTGGATGAATCTTCAAAAAGAATATTGTTTTCATGGATGTATCTCAGTAAAATAGGGTGAAAAGTAAGGGTTTAGTCTTCCCATGATAATTTGAGTTTGTAATCACCACAGTCCTCTTTAATGACAAGGGCTCCATGTTTCTTTAAAAACAGACACAGTGCTGAATCCACCTGCCTCTCCTGTCATTAACTGCTCGCTTTTCTTTTTGTTTTCCTCTTTGAAGACATGACAATGGATGATGTCCGAGAATTCGAACGAGCCACTCAGGAAGCCACCAACAAGAAAATCGGCGCTTTCCCCCCTGCAATTTCTATCTCGAGCATCCCGCTGCTGCCTTCCTCAGTGCGCAGTGCCCCATCCAGCGCCCCATCCACCCCTCTGTCCACCGACGCGCCAGAATTTTTGTCGGTTCCCAAAGATCGGCCCCGGAAAAAGTCTGCTCCAGAAACTCTCACGCTTCCAGACCCTGAGAAAAAAGCCACCCTGAATTTACCTGGCATCCACTCTTCAGATAAGCCATGTCAGTCCAAATCAGAGTAACTGCATATAAATTCCCCACGGGGTT
>VMDO01036641.1:0-14964 GCA_007922755.1 Pedetes capensis
AACAACAACAACAACCATCTTATCTCCTTTGCAGAAAAGAGGGGAGGCAAGAGGTGAGGCACCAGCAGTCTCCCCTTTAAGGAACCTTTCTGGTAGATTCACCCAACAGACTCTACTTACAGCTCACTGGCCAAAATTTAGGGACAAGGCTATACTTAGCCACAAGGGAAGCTGGGAAGTATAGTGATTTAGCTGTATACATTTTCAGTCTGAAAACTGTGGTATTCTGTAACAAAAGGAAAAATAAGCAGTGGGTTGGAAAATAGCAGGTTTGCTACATATCCTTCTATAAGACATTTTTCCACATGCATGAACTCTGATCATTAATAGAATGACCTAACTACAGTCTCCTTTTTCTTTTTTCCTTTTTGTTTTTCTTTTTCCTTTTGTGTCACAAATCTTACCCAGGCAGGAATCTAGGGGAGAAAGCCTTGTGCCCAGTGCTGATCATAATCTCAAAAGACACCACTTAAGTGCCATAATCCCAAATGTTGAAACCCAAAAGACTCAAAACTGCAAAGTATAAGATCCCTCAAATATAGAATCCCAACAGTCACAATCATGAAAGATCATCATCCTGAATGTTACAATCCTGGATGTTGAAATTCCAAAACCCTGAATTCCCAAGGCAGGGGGACTTATAAGATGGGCAGAAACTGAAATCTGGGGAAGTAACTGTTACCAGGAACGCAGGTCCAGAAATCAGCAAACCTCAGTCCTTGTAACTGGCATATAAAAGAACTTATAGCCGACACGGAAGTTATAGTAGAGAGTATAAACACGGTTCGTTAGAAGGTAGCACACCTTTAATGGATTATTGCTGGGAAAACTGAGGCACTGGGAGACGTTTAGATGAATGTGTAAAGGAACTTGGCAAAACCTCTGTTCTCAGGTGAATCAGCATGAGGATATTTCTATTCCCTGGGGCAAGGTAAAGCTACAGAGAACAGAAGTGTTAAGCAGGCTTCTAGAAGGAAAGGTACCTTGGATAGACAGAAGATAGTGAGCCTGAGAGGAGGGGTGGCTCACATGAAGCCACCCCAAAGAGAAGGAGGCGTGCGCCCAGCTGCCAGGGAGAAGGAGGAGAGAAAGAGGGGGAGCACAGGTTCCCTCCAGTTTTATCAAACTAGGGCACACCCAGCGTCATGTCAGCCCTGGTGCCCACCTCTGGGTGACATGAGCCTCAAGCTCTGCCTGGAAAAGCCCTTTGTTATGGTTTAGAGAATGTGAACCCTGGGGTCTTTGTTCTATGAAAGGGCTC
Organism: Pedetes capensis; assembly: GCA_007922755.1. Lineage (NCBI taxonomy): Eukaryota > Metazoa > Chordata > Mammalia > Rodentia > Pedetidae > Pedetes > Pedetes capensis. The sequence continues at coordinate 1,262 of VMDO01036641.1, forward strand.
CAAGGCCTTTGGGCATATTTCAAAAGGACGGGCCAACAGATATATCTTGGAAAGCTCTGCCTTTGTTTATACTCAGGCAGGAATTCAGGGAATGGGGTCCACTAGAATAATGTCCTTCCAATGTCCTTAGAGATTTGTCTCACACATGGGTTTACCATTATGGCCGGATACAGGAGTCAGTCAGAATCCCCTCTCTGGTTGTTAATGTCTAAGCTAACCTACCTAACATCACTAGCCAAAACATATTGTTGTTGTTAGGTGCCTTTGAATCGGTATCCGACTCATAGTGACCCTGCATACAACAGGTGAAACACTATTGTCAGTGCTTCTCTGCTGCTTATAGGGTTTTCAATGGCAGATTGATTTTTGGGAGTGAGTTGACAGGTCCTTCTCCAAAGCCTACAGCACTTGGTGTTCCAAGGCAGTCTTCCATCCAAGTACTAACCAAGCCCGACCCTTCTTAGCTTCCAACATCTGATGGGATTGGATGCCACAGGGCGAGCCACAACATATAGCAACAGCAAAAACTTCACCTTGGCCAGGCATGGTGGCACATCCCTGTAATTCCAGTGACTCAGGAGCCAGAGGCAGGAGGATCGTGAGTTTGAGGCCAGAGGCAGACTTTGTAACGTAGTGAGACCCTGACTCAAGATAAAAAATAATTTTTTCAAAATAGGCTCAGCATGTAGCCCAGTGGTAGAGCACTTGCAAAGTATGTGTAAGGCCCTGGGCTCAACCTCTTGGTAACACACACACACACACACACACACACACACACACACCACCTTAAAAGTGGAAAGTGCTAGCATTGGGAGGCTAAGGAAAGAGGTTGGCAAGTTTGAGGCCAATGTGGGCTACACAACAAGTTCCAGGCCAGCTTAGAATATAATACCCTATCTCAAAACACCAAAATAAATAAATAAATACATAAATAAATACATAAATAAATAAATGTATCACCTGTCTGCACTGACACTGCTTCCAGGTGATGAAATTTTGGAGCTTTTAATGGATTACAGGGACCCCCACAAGGGGGCAAAAGGCAATTAAACTCTGGGATTCTAACCTGTTATCTGCCTCAGACCAGCTGCAGCCTGAGATCCGGGGGTTCCCAAAGGCAGATGAGGAGTTGGTGATAGGTAACAGACATGCAGCTCGAAGGCAGTGTGACCTTGTTCTGTTTTATTTCCAGATAGCCCAGCCTTTTATACAGAACTACAATTCACTAAATCTTATGAAAGATCAGAAAAATGACAAGGAAATTGGTAGCATTGATGGATTACATCAAAGTTTTGTCAACAATCACTTGATGGAATTGTCACATGAGTGTTAGGTGGTGATCAAAGTAGGAGATGAACTCAGAGATAAATTGTGTTTACTTCAAAGAGATAAACCAAGACAACCTGAGCATCTACATCTCCTGTAATAATTAACTATTCTTAACTTTATGCAGGAATTTAGGGCGGTTAACTGTCATCTGTGTGTCACCCCACTGAGTCCATTTGTTATGACAAATGGGTGCTTTATCTTATCAGATGATTTGTTTACTGTAGAGCTGCCGGTACAAAGGCTTTTATTTGTATTGACTTAAGGAGTTTATGCTGTTGGAAGTCATTCAGGAATTTCTCTAAGAGAGCCTGCTAGGGAGGCTTGTCAACTCCCAATCTGAGTCAGCAGTGCTCATAGAGCCAGAAGGTTATATATTTATATAAGAAAAGATGAGGTTCCAAGTCCCTTTCCATGACCAGACCTTCTTTTTGGAGGTACTATTCCCTTTTCAAAAGACTTTCCCTCCGAGGCTAGGAGGTACTCTTCCCCTTTCCGTGGACTTTCCCTCTGATGCCTTTTTAAAGGTATTCTTCCTCATGTGGGGACTCTGTTTACCCATCATGAGTGGACCTGAGCATGGCAGTTATCCATTAAAAGTGTACAAACTAGGAGCCCCTTCTGACAAAACTAAGCCAAAACTAGTGGAATTCATGGTGGCTACACAAATGACAAAGGAGGAATTGTTACAAAAAATAAAATAAAATAAAACTAAATAAGGGCTCTAGCCTCACTTGCTCTTAGCTTAAAAATCACTAATTTTGGAGACCATGCAGCTGAACAATACATTATCACCCTCCCCCACCCCACTAGATTTCCTAACACCTATGACATGTGAATTATGGTAATAGTTGCCTAGATTACTTTGCAGCAACTTGAAGGTCACTTTTTCTAAAAACACTGGCTATTTACCTGATCCTGTAAACAATTAATGAGTGACTAAAATGTGATAAAAGGCTTGATATCTCTGCCTTCATATTGTATCTGTCACCTTTGCTGTCATAACTTGTAGTCAGATTCTACTGAGCTCTACATGTAGACATCTTGATCATTTGAGAAATGTTTTGTTGAAGATTATAACTGTCATGGTTTGAATATAAAGTGTCTCCCAAAGATCATGTGCTGTAACATTGGTTCCCAGGTGGTGGTATTGTCCTTGGAGGTTCTGGAACTGTGGGACATGACTCTAGCTGCCCAGAAGTGAGGCACTGGAGGCAGGACTTTGGAAGTTTTCATCATGGACTGTGGCTTTGCTCTCTCTCTCTTACTGGTCCACCATGATATGAGGATGTCCACTGCCTGCCCTGCCTCCATTATGAGCTGATCCTCTAACTGTGAGCCCCCAGTAAACCTCTTCCTACATAAGTTGGTTTCAATTGGTTTTTCTGCTACAGTGACAACAGCTGACTAAAACAGAAAATTGGTACTGGAGAGTGGGGTTGTTACTGTGCAGAACATAACCATGGGGTTCCTAGACCTTTGGAACTTATTTGCAGGAGTTTGGAATTGCTTGTAAATGTGAGCAAGAGAAGCCCTGGAGGGCTTCAGGATTGGTTCTGGTGAGAATAAGGAAGAACAGAGTACCACTGCTGATAGATAAGCAGATGGGATGCACAGGGTTTCAGAGGAAAATTTGGACTCTGTCAGATGTTGGACTAGAGGCAATCCATATTACTTTCTAGCAAAGAGACTGTGTGAGCTCTGCCCATGTCCTAAAGTTTTGAGTGAGGCTGGATTTAAAAGTAATAGACTAATTAACTTAGCAGAAGAATTATCACAAGGACAGCAGGATGTAGGCAGTGTAGCATGGTTGTTGCTTGCTGCTTTTAGCCAGATTTATGAGGAAAACATGGAATAAAAGGCACAGAAAAAAGTTCTGAAGAATGTGCAGTTTAAGGAGGCAAAAAACCACAGCAGCGAGAATTTTTGAAAGGTTACTACAGAGAGGGCCAATTCAGGCAAGGAGATAAGCCAAAGTACAGAAGAGCTGCATGCTTTACTTCAAGACAATAAAGGTATCCTGGAGGCACAGAAAGAATTGGCCAGACCTCTTCCATGTAAGGCCCCAGGGTGTGAAACTAAAAACTCATTTAAAAAGGAAATATCTGTAAAGCTGTCTCCCAGACACACTCCTGAAAAGATGCCACCCAGGGAAATGATTTCTTGGCCCAGGCATGGGTGGCCTGGCATATAGAGGCCACCCATGAGCCAAAAGGGTCTAGCTACCTTGCCAGCTAGCAGCAACACTTAGTGACATCCATGTGGTCCTGGTGTCATTGGCATGAAGAATACAAGAGTTGAGGGGTTATGGAGGCTACCACCAAGGTTCCAGAAAATAGCCTTCGAGGCCAGGCAATGGGTACCATGTCTGAGTGCCCTGCAGACATCCCCAGAATGGTTGATGTGTGAAGCTTTGTGGGTGGAGCCTAAGCAGCAATGGGACCCCAGGTCACTGGAGATGCCAGCACCATGAAACATCTGCCAAAGGAAGCTTCCAGTAAAAAGTGGAGCCAGCCCAGGAGAGCTGTTGCTGCTGCAAATGCCAGGGCCACAGGGTCAGAGCCATATAATATTGAGCTTACACAACGCCAGATGACAAATGCCTTGTGCCAGATGATGTCATGTGTGTCAGATGCCAGACTTGAACCAACAAGTTTTGTTTGTCCAGCAGGATACCAGTCTCGCTATGGATCATTCTTTCCTTTCTGTGCCCATATTCCTCCCTTTTGGAATGGGAAAGGTTGCTCTGTGGCACTGTATGTTGGAAATGTGTAAAGTGCTTTTTGTTTCTCAGGGGCCCCCAGCTAAGTTTGCCCTGAGTTTCAGTGGAGACGTGGACTTTTAAGTACCATTGAGACTATGAAGACTTTGGGGACTCTTAAAGTTGGACTGAATGCAGTTTGCATTATGAGATGGGTATGGACATTTCAGGGGCTGGGATGGAGTGTCATTTTTTAAATATAAAGTATTGCCCAAAGGTCATGTGTTTTAACATTTGGTCCCCAGTTGGGGATGCTGTTTGTAGAGGTCATGGAATTTTGGGAGGCAGGACTTAGCTTTGAGAAAGTGGTCACTAGGGGCAGCCCTTTGGAGGTTTTGTTACCTGGATCTACAGTTCCAGGAAGTTCTCTTTCTCCTGCCCCATGATGCTGTGAGGTCATCTGCCACAGGCCTGACCACCTGCCTAGATGCCTGACCAGCCACCAAGTCTTGCTGCCATGATGGACTGATTTTTTTTTTTTTTTTTTTGTGGTACTGGGGGTTGAACCCAGGGCCTCACGCTTGCATGCTCTGCAAGTGCTGGACCACTGAGCTGCACCCCCAGCCCATTTTTTGACTTTTTGAGACAGGGTCTCGCTAAGTTTCACAGACTGTCTCGAGTGGTCTTGAACTTGCGATCCTCCTACCTCCGCCTCCCGAGCGATGGACTGATTCTTTAGCTGTGTGCTTCCAATAAGACTTTTCCTCTGTGAGTTTGTTCCAGTTGGTTTTTCTGCCTCAGCCTTGACAGCTGACTAATATACCAGCCTCCTAGCCGGGTATGATGGTGTACATCTATAATCCAGCACTCGGGAGGCTGAGGCAAGAGGATCTTGAGTTTGAGGCCAGCCTGAGCTACACAATGAGATTCTGTCTTAAAAAACAAACAAATAAACAAACAGCTTCCTTTGTTTAGCCCAGGGGAACACTTACTCTATTTTACGGAATGAAGTGTTGCCCAATTCTAGAATGAAAAAAGGCCAGGTGTGCTGACGCCTGCCTGCAATCCCAGTACCAGGGAGGCAAAGGTAGGATCCCTAGTTGGAGTTCATTGTTTGTTACATGGCAAGTTCCAGGTCAATCTGGGTTATGTAGTAAGACCTTGTCTATAGATTAGTTAATTAATAAAACCAATCAAGACCTTTAAATTATGATTGTCTACTTTGACAGACATTCATTTAGTTTATGGAACTGTTACTCTAAGAAGGTTTGGTCTGCTATCCACACATGGAAGCCAAGTAATTGAGAGGCAAGGCAGTGGTAGGTTTAAAAAAAAAAAAAGAACTTTATTATGATAAGCTAGCTGATCAGAAAATGGCAGCCTTAAGAACCATCTTATCTAATGACCATAAGCAAAGAGCTTACATAGGAAATTTACCAAAGTGTATTTTAGCCACAGATGAGTGGGCACAAGAGTTATCATTAGTCCTGCTGTGATTTCTTTGACACACATTTTGATGTTATCTGAAAGTCACCAGATGTTCTGGCTTCCATAAGTCTCAAGACAGATGGCTGTAATCCTAGCAATTCAGAAGGCTAAGGCAGGAGGATCTCGAATTTGAAGCCTGAGGCAGCCTACACATCTTAGCAAGACCCTATGTCAAAAAAATAAAAAGTGAAAAAGGGGCTGAGAGGTGCAACTCAGTGGTGGAGAACTTGTCTAGCATAATGAAAGGCCTGGGTTCAGCCTCCAGTACTGAAACAGAAGAAGAAGAAAAAGAAAAAGGAAGAGTAGGAAGAGGAGGAAAAAGAGGAGGGGGGGAAGATTATCGATTAGGAGGTCTTATGACCTGTTTCTCTTATTGCTTTTCCTGGAATAGTAGTTGCATTTAGTGTGACTATTTCTCTTTCTTTCTCTGTCTCTTTCTTTCTCTTTCTTTTCTTTTCTTTCCTTTCCTTTCCTTTCCTTTCTTTCTTTTTTTTTTCTTTCCTTTGCACTATGCTGAAGTTTGAACCCAGGGTCTTGTGCATGCTAGGGCAAGTGCTCCAACACTGAGCTACATCCCCAGACCTATGACTGTTCTTTAAAACTTAGTATCAAGCTGGGCACTGTGGTGCTCGCCTACAACCCCAGCTACTCAGGAGGCTCAGGCAGGAGGATGGTGAGCTCAAGGCCAAAGGCAGCCTGCAAAACTAAATGAGACTTTCTCTCAAAATGAAAAATAAAAAAAGGCTATGGCGCAGCTTGGGCTGGGATTTAGCTCAGTTGGTAGAGCGCTGCACTGCAGCCTCTGAGGTCCCAAGTTCAATTCTCAGCACCACAAAAATGGGAGAAGGACCTGGCAATCCACTCCCAGGGCAATCCCAAAACAGCCATTGAAAACCCTGTGAGGGTCACTATGAGTCAGATACCGACTCGACAGCACATAACATAACATAACATAACATGGTGCAGCTTAGTGTTAGGATGCTTGCTTAGCATGTGTAAGTCCCTAGGTTCAACCCCTAGCACTGAGAAAATAAAATATTAAATAAAATAAAGTAAAATAAAATATAGAATGGAAGGAAAACAAAAAGGTAGTTTGCAAAGAACAATTTGCAAAGGAAATGTTAACCCATTAGGCGACTTCAGAACTCGTCAGTACCACACACTCTAGTTAATAATGAAAGAAAGCTAATCTATCACTCTTTCCCTAGCTTTGAAGAGTGTCCTTGCCATAATGTACAAACATAGAGGATTCTCGTTTGTCTCAAAACTGACCTTGAGCATTTCAAGCCCTCTTGAGCGGGCATCTTAGATTTGCCTCGCACCACCTTAAACCTTAGTCCAGTTCTTATGGGCTTGATTTGTTCCTCAACGCAGCTCAGTGGTACAGCACTTGCCTCACATACGAAGGGTCTTGGGCTCAACCCCTCAGCACTGAAAACAAATTGTTCTCCAGAATTCATAGTTTGAAGTACCTACCTACTCAGATAGCAGCCATGCCTCCGTTTGGCCCACCGTCCCCTCTCCTTGGATAAATGTTCCCTTGATCACTTATGTAGTCCCCATGGCAGCCTGGGTCATGCTTTTTTGCATGAAGTTATGGTACCAATGAGATTCTCTTCTATGCCATTTGAGGGCCACGGCGGGGTGGGAATGATTTGTTGTTGTTATTGTTAGGTGCCGTCAAGTTGAGTCCGACTCATAGCAACCCTATGTACAGCAGATCGAAACACTTGCCGATTCTGTGCCAGGCAAACGATCTTATTTATGTTTAAGTCCATTGTTGCAGACACTGTGTCAATCCATCTGGTGGAGGGTTTTCCTGTTTTGCGTTCACCTGCCACTCTTCCAAACATGATGTCCTTCTCCAGGGATTGATCTCTCCTGACTACATGTCCGAAATATGTAAGACACAGTCTGGCCATTCTTGCTTCCAAGGAGCACTCTGGTTGCACTTCTTCTAGGACAGATTTGTTGGTTCTTTTGGCAGGCCATGGCATATTCAATAGACACAGCACCACAATTCAAAAGCATCAATTCTTTTTCTGTCTCTCTTGTTCAATGTCCAGCTTTCACAACCATATGATGCGACTGAAAATACCATGGCATGAGTCAGACGCACCTTCGTCTTCAATGTGACATCTTTGCTTTTCAATCTCTAAAGAGATCTTTTGCCATAGCTTTTCCTAGAGCAATGTGTCTTTTGATTTCTTGACTGCTGCTTCCATGGGTGTTGATTATAGAGCCAAGCAAAGCAAAATCTTGGACAACTTCAATCTTTTCTCTTTTTCATTCCTATGCACTCAATACCATGCTTTTTTGGGGGAGGAGGGTACAGGGTGAGACAAGGTCTTGCTATGTAATCCAAGCTGGCCTGGAACTCACTATGTAGACCAAGAAGGCCTTGAATTTGCTATGATACTCCTGCCTCAGACTCCCAAATGCTGGGATTACAAGTATATGCCACCACACCTGGCTATGCTTTCTTTAACACCAGCTTACGACTCCAACTCCAGACATATCCTGATGAAACTGAGTACCAATTGGTTGGGCATGATGGCAAATGTCTATATTCCCAGCAATATGGGAGGCAGAGGCAGGAGGATCGTGTGTTTGAAGCCAGAGGCAGCCTATGCAACTTAACAAGGCCTTATCTCAAAACAAAAAAATAAAATCAAATAAAAAATGGGTTGGGGGTATGGCCCAGTGGTAGAGCACTTGCCGAGTATGTGCAAGGCTGTAGTGATGGGCAGGTTAGCTCAGCCATTAGCAGGTGATGAGGAGGAAAAGGGGATTGAAAATGGCTCCTGTTGTTCGGGTCTATGAGGACATTGGAAGGGTATTTTCAAATGGGTCCCACACCCTATCCAAGCCATTGAGACACTTACAAAACAAAGACCCTAGGCCCACCTCACACTGGGTGCTCAGAGCTGGGCCACCAGGGATGACATCACACTGGGTGTGCCCTAGTTTAAATAACACCAGAGGGAACATGGGTCTACTCTCACTTCTTCCACAAGCTCTCTCGTCTTCAATCCTGTTTCTTCTTGCTTCCTCTCCACTTCTACCTTTTCTCTCTCTGGCAACCTCACACACTCCCCTCCCTTCTCTCGGGACCGCCATCTTCTCTGTCTCTCCAAGGCACCTTTCCTTCTAAACGCCTGCTTAACTCTCCGGTTCTCTGGTTTCTTTACCTTCCCTTGGGGACCAGAAACCTCCTTATGCCTGGTCACCCAGGGAATGCAGATTTTTCCAATTTCTTTTCCAGGTTTACCTAAACTTCTCTAGGTGCCTGACTTTTCCCTGTTATTATTTCTTAAAGGTGTACCATTTTTAATAAACCTATTCTGTACTTTCTACTCTAACTTCTGTGTTGGGTATAAATTCTTTTATATGCCAGACACAAAGACCAGTGTTATATTACAAAAATTCCAGACCTATGTTCCAGACCTGCCTCTTTGCACTCCCTGCAAATCTCTGGTAGCAGTAGGTTCAACCCCCAAGTGCCAAAGGGGAAAAAAAAAAAAAGGAAAAAAGCATCAGTGTCCAAGTTTACCCTACGTGCAGGGTACATAGGTTCAGTGACCCCTTTCTCCAAAGGCATGGGAAGGCATTGCCCTTTCTCTTTCTTCTGACAGGAAAAGCAGCCAAACCTGCTTAACCTGAACAGATTATGAACCCCTGCATCCAACTCATGACATGCTTAGCACCCAGAAGTGCCACAGCCATTTCTAACCACATTGTCTGACAAGGTCCCGATATGGGGAAGAGAGTTCAAGGAACTCATCTTCCAAGAAATGGATGGGGATGAAGAAAAGGAAAATGTGCTTTTTGCTTTCTAGGAATAGGATTACTGCTTCTAATTATTATGATTACTTTATGTTTAGGACTAATACTCATAACTAATACTGTATTAAACTCTAATGAAACAAATGCTGAGAGAATGACATGACTGAGGGAATTTGTAAATGAGTTAGAAGTAATGACCTCCAATTGTAAAGGTTATGTGGACAATATTTTAGTTAAAGCTGACCAGCAACTTCCACCCTGGAACTCAAACATTAAAGTGATTTATGCTTCAGCTGCAACAGGCTGAGTTGTTAGCCCCTACTTGGACTAAAGTGGCCCCACCTATGATAGCTAAGGTTTACAGAGAAAATATAAAACAATCAAAAGAAGACACAGGCCTGCTCTCACAGTACAAAAGCCTCCTTGACAATTTTAACACAGAGAGGTGCTTATCTAAGGCAGACCTTGGTTCCTAGCTAGAGAAAAAAAAGTAAAGGCTGCTGTTCTGGTCAGCCTGACCCTCCACTGCTATTATGACTGCCAGGTGTGTGCAAAACTGCACGTATTCTTACTACTTGCATGACCTAAGCCTAAAAGGACTGTATGGAAAATGAGCTATCTGAACAATAAACGGAACAGATCCACACAGCCTCTGAGCTGCTGTGTTTCTGTTACCCACCACCGCCTCCTCACCCGCCTTTGGGAAACCCTGGATCCTTAGGCTGTAGTCATGGGACTGTGGCACAGAAGATAACAAATAACGAGGGAACACAAAGGTGAAAGTACCAATTGAAATTCTTTTCCATCCACCTTCCAACTCCACCCTAATGGAATCAGCTGCTACTAAAAACAAGATGACTAAATGCTCCAAAGCATTGAGTTGGATGTAGAACCATTGTTCCTCCCATCAGAAGCTCTGTCATGGGCCTGGGGAGTCTGAGCATCTGACTCTCCGATTCTCTGGTTTCTGTGATGATAAAGAAGGCCTGACACTGCTCAGTGACTTGAGTCTGGAGTCAAAGGCCAGAACCCAAAGAGTGAGATTGCTCAAGCTCAGCCTTGCTGACATTCCAGACCAGGTAGTTCTTTGCTGTAGAAGCTATCAAGGGTATTGTTGTTGTTGTTGTTAGGTGCTGTCGAGTCGGTATCCAACTCATAGCGACCTTCTGTACAACAGGGGAAGCACAATTGTCAGTGCTTCTCTGCTGTTCACAGGGTTTTCAATGGCAGATTGATTTTTGGGAGGGGGTTGCCAGGTCCTTCTCCCAATCAAGGGTATTTAGAAGATATTTATCTATATCCTGTCCTCTAGCTATCACCTGCCAGTAGTACTTGTTGTCGTTAGGTGCCGTCGAGTTGGTATCCAACTCATAGCGACCCTCACAGGGTTTTCAATGGCTGGCTGTTTTGGGATTGCCTTGGGAGTGGATTGCCAGGTCCTTCTCCCATTTTTGCGGTGCTGGGAATCGAACTCGGGACCTCAGAGACTGCAGCGCAGCGCTCTACCAACTGAGCTAAATCCCAGCCCCGCCAGTAGTACTTACCTGCTTCCAAATATGACAACCAGAAATATCTTCAAACATTGATAAATGTCCCCTAGGGGCCAAATCACTCCAGGTTAGGATCCACTGTCACAGAGGTAAAACTATTACAAAAATATCAAGTCCAGTGAGTGACTCAGCACTCAACATTTGGTCATATCCAAATGTTACCATCTTAAAATGAACTACTAAAATTCAGGGAAAAAAACCCTGAAGTTTTATTCAAAATAAAATTATCATTTTATGAAAACATGCAGTAGTGGTAGTCCAATTTTAAATGTAAATTAATTCATTTTAACTACTTGACTTTGTAGTAATTCCTCAGCATGTCAGCTGCTAAGGTTGCTCTGCACTCTTAGTCTGATAAAGTACATATGTCATTACTATCATGGGGTGGGTTGGGGGCACCACAAATCTCATAATATTTAATAGTGCTTGTGAAAATTGATTTCTTTCTTTTTCTTCTCCTTTCTTGGCAGTACTTGGGGGAGGGGGGTTGAACCTAGGGCCTTGTGCATGCCAGCAAGGGCTCTACCACCAAGATGTACTCCTAGTGTCTTTTTTATTTTTTACTTTGAGAAAGAGTATCACTAAGTTGCACAGACTTCCTCTGCCCTTGAACTCTTGATCCTTCTGCTTCAGTTTCCCAAATAGCTAGGATTAGAAGTGTGGCCCACGGCACCCAGCTGGAAATTAATTTCAGTAATGAGTTTTACTTACCAAGATAATTATTATAAACTTCTAAAAGCCCAGATATATTTGAAGGTAGATTGAAAGTTAATAAAATTATTAGAAAAGAATGCATTAGCTAGATAGCTTTAGGAAAACCATTACGTTGTTTTGAGTTAACAAATGTTTATAAAAAGTTAAATTATGATATTAAACAGGATAAATGAGAAATATTTAGCTCTTTCAAAGCCCTTGCATAAGTATATTTTCATACTTCAATTAACTGATAGGATTTCAATGAATATAGAACCTAAGAAGATTTTCACCATATCCCACCTCTAGTGACTTTCTAGATATTGAAAATAATATGCAAGGCACACCCTGTTTATGTGACTGACATTGTTACCCCAGTTGAATATCATAGGAACCTACATTGTTATTACAACATCCCATCTAGTTCAGGGCCAGGAATGGCCCTCGTGACATTAAAGTGAGTGCTTGACTCAGGCTTTCTAAAAGTCAAGGCTTGGATTGGCCTAAAAAGCCAAGGTTAGGATTTGAAGGAGGTGGAAGTGGAGGAGAAAGAGGAGGAGGAGGAGACACAAGGATATGCCATGGTTTATCCTTAAGCTTGTTTTTGTTGTTAAATTTTGTTGAGTCAAAGCCAACTCATAGTGACCCTATGTACAACAGAATGAAATACCACCCAATACTGTGCCAGGCACACAATCTTTTTATATTTGAGACTACTGTTGCAGCCACTATGTTTCTGTTCATTTTGAGTAATGCCACATCAGCAAAAGGAGGTTCCAAGGAGTTCACTCTATTTTCATCATCAAAGTCAACTCTACTTTGAGGAGGAACTCCTTCCCAGTTGTTTCTTGAATGCCTTTCAGTCTGGGGGGCTCATTTTCTGGCACTATATTCGACAATGCTTCTCTGTTATTCATAGGGTTTTCAATGGCTAATTATTTCAGGAGTGGGCTGCCAAGTCCTTCTCCCTAGTCTGTCTTAGTCTGGAAGATCAGCTGAAACCTGTCCACCATGGGTGGCCCTGCTAGTATCTGAAATACCAATGGCATAGCTTTCATCACCACATTGAAATGCAAGCCCTCGAAGCACAACAAACTTAAGATGCTTACTAAATACATATGATCTTCTCTGTGCCTTTCAGTGAGATTCCTGCATAGAGCAGGCAAACCTACACATCAACATTTATCTTGCCCGTTTTGCTCATTCCCTATGCACAGTGTCTGAGGATGGGCAAGACTCCCTGGTCCTTGCTGGTCCTTCCTCCAGGGGCTCGGTCCCTGTCTCTGCATCCTTGGCTTCCTCCTCAGGTCCACCTTGGAGCAGGACCCGCAGGCGCACTGCACAGCTCCCCCTCCTGGGCCCTGCTCAGATAATGACCTGTGGAAACATTTGTTTGCCTGGAAGATGCCTAAGCTTTCCATGCCTTCTGGGCATGGCTTTAGGAAGCCTGGCTTCTCTTACTGAGGAGGATGTGGTCCTCATTATCTCTACTGCAGCTCACTTAGCTTGCCTCTTACCTGAATCTGCCCACACTGCCACATTGCCCGTAGCCTGTCAGGGCCAACAGCACTGCTCAGACTTATTGGGCCCTTTGGCCATTGGGCATGTTTTCCTCTCTCATTCATTTCCTAGGTCACAGGAACAAAATCCCCTTCCCCTGCATCTGAGGTGTGTCCTATGGAGAGGAAGAGCTAGTGTTCTGTTCAGGGGTCTATGGGATAACATAAGGATGCTCCAAATAGGGCACACAGACTTTCAGTGTATCAGTCTGATGAGATTAGTTTATTCTCAGCATTCAGGAGGTGGAGGCAGGAGGATCACGTGTTTGAGGCCACTCTGGGCTATATTTCGAGACCCTGTCTCAAACAAACAAGCAAACATAGTGTGTCACAGTCCCTGTCGTAGTTGTATCATGTCGCGGAAGGTTTCTGTTTTTGCCCATTGTCTCCTTGGAAAGCTGACTGCCCATGTTGAATAGTGGGCTCTGGGACCAGCTTAACGTCACCCAAGGTGGGCTTTACCTCTTCTCATTTGTGCTGTCACCTCATTTCCTGGTACTTCAGCTGTCCTATTTGGCAGATGGGACTAAGCAAGCTCTTACCTCTGATTGTGAGGACTAATAAAGCATCATCTCCCATCCATCCATCCCTCCCTTCCTC
>VMDO01036642.1:0-14937 GCA_007922755.1 Pedetes capensis
GGGGTTGCCAGGTCCTTCTCCCAAGCCTACAGCTTCTGGTGTTCCCAGGCGGTCTCCCATCCAGGTACTAACCAGGCCCAACCCTGCTTAGCTTCTGAGATCTGACAGGATCGGATGCCACAGGGCTATGGCTGCAGGCAGTTTTGTATTATAAAAAATAAAAATAGAATTTTCAAAGTTGAGATGGGATCAATTAAATTTATTTCAGCATAACACTTAACTGCCCATGTTCCATCATGTTTCTTCCTGCCCCACAACCTTCACCATTATTTAATACATACTAATCCTTTATAATGGGAGAAGGACCTGGCAATCCACTCCCAAGGCAATCCCCAAACAGTCAGCCAGTGAAAACCCTATGAGGATCGCTGTGAGTCGGATACTGACTCGACAGCACCTAACAACAACAACAACGTTTATAAATGGTGCCAGGAACCAAGACCATAAGTAACTTTTTACAAAATACCCTGATGAAAAGGTGCAGGGTGTGGTGAAAATACCAGATGTTGAGCCACAGTGCATTGTGACCTTTGAATTGAAATTACCATCTGGAAGCGGTTGTCAGGGTTACAGGAAGAGCTGAAGACTTCTGAAAAGCCCCTGGCTTTTGTGACATTTTTGCTCCGCCCCTCCCCCTCCATGTGTATTTAAGCTAGAGCAAAAAATTAAAGACTTTGGAGTTTGATCAGACAGCCTGTCTTGCTCTCATCCTTCGTGTCTCTTGTCTCTCTCTCATTCATTCACCCCCTACTCTAGGTCCCTGTTGAACAGCCCCGCAGGCCTGGGCAAATGGGAGAAGGATGTGGCAATCCAGTCCCAAGGCAATGCCCCCAAAAACTCAGCCATTGAAAACCCTACGAGTGTTGCTATGACTCAGACACCTAACAACAACAACGTTTATAAGGGCTAGAGTATGGCTCAGTTGGTAGATTGGTACTTTGTGCTGTCTGAGGCCCCGGGTTCCATCCCCAACACTACAAAACAAAACAAAACAAAACCCCAAATCAGCCATTGAAAACCCTATGAGGGTATGAGTCGGACTGACTCAGAGAGCACCTAACAATGTTTATAAGGGACCCAAGAATGAGCTCATTTCGTAGAGTGCTACTCTACACTCTTTGAGGCCCTGGTTCCATCCCCAACACCACTAAAATGTGAGAAGCAACTAGAAACATACTCCAGAAGCAATTCAAAACCAATCTACCATTGAAAACCCTAGGAAGAGCAGAGAAGCACTGACAGTGTAGGGCAGTGTTTCTTTCTATTGTACATAGGGTTGCTATGAGAGGGACCTGACTTGAAGGCACCTAATAACAACAACATTTACATGACAGTTCAGTAGTGAACAAAGTAAGAAGCTGCCCTCACAACACACAAATCCCCCAGCCCTAAGCGTGCTTTAAAAAAGTGAGTCTCCAAGTAAGGAAACAATTATTAAAGAAAACGGACAACCTTCTGAATGGGGGAATATATTTGTAAAGCATTCTTCTGGTAAGGATTTAATGTACAAAATTACTCAACTTATTAGCAAGAATACAGGCTGCTTTAAAACAAGTGAAGGACCTAAACAGCTATTTCTCAAAAGAAAACAAAGGCCAATAGAGTCATGAAAAAAAAAAAAAAGTTGAGCATCACGGATGTTTGTTGTTAGGTGCTGCTTATCTTCAGAGGAGATCAGACACCAGGGTGGTACTCACTAACATTTAGGGAAATACAAATTAAAGTCACCATGACAGATTACTTCACATCTATTTAGAGCAGCTATTACCAACATGGTGAAAGATGTTAAGTGTTGGCAAAGATGTAGAGAATAAGAAACACTGGTACATTGTTAGTTGGAATGTAAATGAGTACAGACATTATGGAAATTGGTATGAAGATTATTCAGAAAACTAAACATTATTTTAAGTGAAATAAACTGGGCACACAAAGACAAATTCTGCATGATCTCACTCATATGTGAAACAAACCAAGAAATGAACAAAAATTCTAACTCATGGAAGTAAGAAGTAGAGCAATAATTATGAGAAGCTTGAGAAAAGAAGAGAAAGGGAAGTTATTTTTGGCCAGAGAGTACAAAGGATGAATTAGACAGGATGAATAAGTGTTGAGATCTATTGTAGAGGGTGGTATCTACGGTTTATAATAACGTATTGCCTATTTTCAAAATGTATAGTTAAAAGTAGAATTCAAATGTATCACACTGAAAACGATAGCAAAATGAGGAGATGGATATATTAATGAGCTTTATTTAATCCTTCCACATCATATATATTACATATAATATATGTGTAAATAGCTTGGACTTGAAATGTTCTCTAAAGGCTCATATGTTGAAGGCTTGATCTCCAAGGCAGCAGTGTATCAGAGACAGGGCTTTGAGGAAGCGACTGGATCAGAGAGGATGGGACCTCATCAGTGGGTTCATCTATTGATGGTTTCCTGATCTACTGGGCTTTTGAGAAGTGATGGAAACTTATGTGGGACATTTGAAGGGAGTGAGTCCTTGAGGGTGTACCCTTTGGGACTTTATCCTATACGTGGCTCCTTCTTCTTTTCTGTCCCTCTACCTCTATCCACCATGGGATGAGCCGTCTGGCTCCACCATGTGCTCCCTACGAGATGTGATGTTCCTTCTCACTGTGGGTCCGGAAACAATGAAACAAGGTGGCCATGGATGAAAACCTCCAAAAACAGGAGGCAAAATACATCTTCCCTGCTTTAAGTTGGTCTTTTCAGGTATTTTATCACAGGGGTGGGAAGCTGGCTAACACACACACATGTGCGCACACACGTGTACATGGAGCATCATGTTCTGCTCTGTAAATGTGTGCACTTGTGGTTTCTCAATTAAAATAATATTAATTAGAAAAGAAAAGGCCACTTCTGTGCTCAGTATTGACACACCATAAGAGCATCGGCATGGGTTAAAAAATGGTGGCAGAGGCAGGAGATGTCACTCTAAATGCTCCAGTATGCATACCTATATAACTGTATTATCCCTTCAGCCTCTGTCTACCTCTGACTCTAAAGGGAGTAACTTATTGGCAAGAGGAGACAGTGCTCAGGCTGTAGGGCAGGAAGCAGAATTGAGTGACACCTCTCTCATCACAGCACTTATACTTTTCCTAGTAACATGGCATAGTTCTTGGAGAAGGGCACTGTAAAGGCTAGGCAAGTGCTCTACCACTGAGCTACACCCCACCCCACCCTCCTCCCCTTTCTGCAGTACTTGGGAGTTGAATGTAGGGCCTTGCATGTACTTTGCAAACGTTCTACCACAGGGCCACACTGACAGTCAATTTATAAATGTTTTGTTTTGAGTTAGGGTCTTACTAAGTTATGAAGGCTGTCTCTGGCCTCAGACTTGTAATCCTCTTGCCTCCTGAATTTCTGGGATTACAGATGTGCACAACTATGCCTGGCGTCTTTTTCTTTTCTTTTTTCTGTTTTTTCTTTTGAAGTAAGTTAGCACTAAATTGTGCAGGCTCCTATTGGCCTTGAACCTGCAATCCTCCTGCCTCAGCCTCTTGAGTGCTGGCATCATAAGTGTATGATTTTTATAGTATTTTATAGTATTTTATAATGATTTTTATAGTAATGTTAGTAGGTAGAGCTATGGGCTGAATTGCGTCCATCAAAATTCATATGTTGAAATCTTAGTCCTCAGTGCCTGAGAATGTGACTGAATATTTGGAGATAAGACCCTTAAGGAGGTAATGACCTTGAAATGAGTTAGATTGGGCACTAGTCCAATATGACTAATGTCCTCCTAAGAGCAAGAAATTTAGACACACACACATCAAGAGTAAAGACCATGTGAAGAATAAAGGCAGTCATCCCTAAGCCAAGAAGAGAAGCTTCAAAAGAAACTAACTCTCTTGACGTTTTGAGCTTGGACTTCTAGCTTTTGGAATTATGAAAATACAAATCTATGTATTTTAAACTATCTACCATATGTTACTTTGTTAGGGCAAACATAACAAACAAATACAAGGGAAAACAGCTTTGTATCCATCCACAGCTAAGGTAAAAACCTACACAAGTTCAATTTTGAGTCTTAACAACAGGTTATTTTCCACCTCTCATGTTTCTCTTGATGGATAAGAATGAGAATAGAATGCATCAAGACCTGAGCTATGTCATTTAGGTAAGTAGTCAGGCATAGCATCCATGGTCAGGACTTCTATTGCCTTTGTTGCAACAGGTCATATTTGGTTAAGTGTGTAATGAAGCTGCTCCTGCTATAGATTGCAGCAGATTGCTGGCATAGAAATATGGAAATGAGGGTAACTCATGTGCAGTCTTCTGGTCCATTATAGAACCTGAGCTATGGACAGAATCCCTTCACTTCATGGCAATCATCTGCAAAACAGGCTGATACCAAGTGTCTTTCTTCACTAACTTAACCATCATTAGAGATTCTGCAGTCAACCCTTTGCTTTCTCAGCAATGGTTCCCCAAGTACATTCACATAGTGAAAATTCATAGAGCTCTAACACTATATTTATTTCCCCTTTCTACAGGTGTGTATTATACTTTAGTAAAAAGTTAACAAATAAGGCAAGTATCACCTCAAGGAAGCATTTTGGAAAACGACAGTGAGCTTTTGTGGTCATGATATTATAAAAGTGTTTCTGCACTCTACTGAGTGGGCACTGCTCTGCACTATCTATTGTTCATTGCCAGCTTTATAATTCTAGAGTCTGAATTGCCTGTAGTAGTACCACTGTGGCATTCAATTCTGTCAGATCTGGGAAGCTAAGCAGGATTGGATGTGGTTAGTACTTGGATGAGAGACCCTGTGAGACCACCTGGTGCTATAAGCTTGGGAGAATGACCTAACAACCCACTCCCAAAAAAACAATAAGCCATTGAAAACCCTATGAATAGCAGAGAAGCACTGACAATAGTGTTTTGCCTGTTGTATGGAGGGTCGCTATGAGTCAGACACTGGCTTGATGGCACCTAACAACAACAGAGACTGAATTAGTTTAAACATAAGTTCTAAGAATTTTCTGCACAGTTTTAAAATACTATGAATTTTCCAGAAATGCAGTTCAGTGTAAATTGAGAGAACAATTCAATTTTTCTTTTTTTCCTCTTACAGAAGTTAACATTTTATAGTATTTCAGAAAATCATGTTACTGAAGGCCACATCATGTGAGGGGTAGAAGGTATACCCCTACTAGTACCCCAATCTCAGCTCTGTGTATTCACACCATCACAGTGACTCCGAACTTTATTACTTTTTCTCACCCGAGTATTAAGATAGAGAAATCCATATTATATTAAAAATTATTTTTCTCATATTTTTATTTATATTAGAGTTAAGATATTGCATTGACTTTTTTTGGAAATTGTGTGCTTCATTAGATTATACTGTCTGTGACTTTTGTTTCAGAAACTGTTATATGATTTTTTTTAAAGAGTTGTTGTATCTCTAGGGTTGGCTGCCTTATCATAAAGATATTGGGGTTGCATTCAACTCAATCATCTTGTCTTTTTGCATTACCAAAGCACTTGAACACAAAGACAGATCCTCCTGCTATTTTCATATCGAAACTGTTTTTCAAGTTAGACTTACTGGAAAGAAAACATCTATGGTATTAAATTGCTGTAAGAGTGACTGTTTCTATTCAGGGTAGCAACAATTTCAAGAGCTTCTGAAGAATAGAATGAGGGTCATCACTGCAGTGATGTAATTCTCAATATACTTTCATGAGCAAGCTTTTTTTTATTGTTCCAGTCTTAACTCTGAAATACAGAATAATTAGTGGTTTCTGTTTTGGCTGCTTGGACTGTTTTTTGCTACCTGGCTACATTCCATGAACTTAAGGGTTTTGATTTATTTAGAAGATTCAGGAACCATTCTAAAACACAGGAACTGCCTTGTCTCCCACACACCAAACAAAAAACAGAAACTTACAGGTCAACTTGCCAAAAGGCAGTGACATAGACACAAATCTAAGCACCCGGCCCTAGAGTCTGGGTTTGGCAAACATGCCACCCTGCCTTCCAAAACTACCAGATAGCAAATAAGAAAAAAGCTGGTGCTCTCAAGACTGCTCAGAAAACAGAACTCAGCTGTGTGTTTGTTTTTCATTTCATGAAGTTATCTTTAAGTTTTCAGTTATGTTAAATTGGTCATCCTATACATCAGTTATTAATATTAAATTGAAGGCCATGTTCATTCAAATAAAGATTGACTTGATTATTTATAATAAATGGAGAGTCATATAATTTTCTATTGAAATTTCCTTCTAAATGAAAAGAGGGAAATAAAAATAAAATTGACAATTTGAAAGAGAGAAAAAGAAAAAAGCATGGAGGGAGGAAAAAGGGAGGGAGGAGGAGACAGAGATAGAGAGAGAGGCAGAGAGAGAAAGAGAGAGAGAAAAAACTTAGGGTCAGAAGTTAAAACAGCATGTAATTAGAAAAAATAATGTAAAGGGAGATATAATTAATAGTTTATGCTCTTTTCTCTTCCTCTCTCATCCTCTTTCCGTCTCTCTGCTGCTCATCTTTCTTCTTCTTCTACAAGCTTTCTCTTCCCTTCTCTCTGCTCTTCTCTCTCCAATGACCATGTGCACTTCTCTCCCTTCTCTTGGGCCTGCCACCTTCTCTGTCTATCCAAGGCACCTTTCCTTCTAAAAGCCTACCTAACTCAACTGTTCTCTGGCTTCTTTACCTTCCTCTGGGGAACAGAAACATCCTTATGCTAATTCATGCAGGGAATGCAGGTTTCCCAAGTTCCTTTGCAGATCTACCTAAGCTTCTTCAAGTGCCTCAGTTATCCCTGTAATTTTTCCTTAAAGATGTCCTAACTTTAATAAGCTTATTCTATATTATCTACTATAACTTCTGTATCAAGTAAAAATTCTTTTATATGCTGAATCTAAGGCCTGAGGTTTTGCTCCTAATTTCTGGATCCATGCTCTGGACCCGCCTACCTGTACTACCCACATCTCCTGGATAACATATGGCACCATGACTGAGATTATAAAGGAGGTATGCCTTCCGGAGACTCAATCTGAAGGTAGGAAGAAAAGACAGAGGCAGAAAGCAGAGTGGCTGGTTACCTGAGAAGCTATTGTCAGTATTTGATGATCTTTGAGGATGTGGCCATGGATGTCACCCAGGAGGAGTGGACTTCAGAGGCCCCAACTCAGAGAAACATACATAGTGATGTGATGGTGAAGAACTACAAGAACCTGGCCACAGTAGGATGTCAGATTCTCATCAAAAACCCAGTGCTATATCTTGCTTGAAGGAAGAGAAGTTGATGACCGTGGACAGTGAAGTTCTCCAAGAATTGGAAATGCATGTACACACCAAAAATCCAGCCCTTCAGCAAGATTTTTTTTGGACAGGGCAGTCTCAGTGGTTCACGATGGGACTCCATGACCTTTGCAGATGTGGTTGTGGACTTGACCCAAGAGGAATGGACTTCACTGGACCCAATTCAGAGAAACTTTTACAAAGATGAGATGATGGAGAACTATAATAACTTTGCCACAGTAGGAGATCAGCTGTTCAAACCCAGCCTGATCTCTTGGTTGTGGGAAGAAGTAGAGTTGATGGTAGTGGAAGGAGGTATCCTCCAAGAATGGGGAATGCATCTTAAAACCAAAGGGACAGCACTTCATCAGAACATGTTTTGGTTAGATACATCAAATGTAATACCATTGGTAAGAAGCCACAATTGAAGGGAGCTCTGTGACTCTAAGTAAGTTGTAATAGTCTTCAGGGAGCACTAATGATTTCAGACACACATGAGTACTCCAAATACAGAGAAGGTGTCTGAGTGTGATTGGTATGGATGAGACTTCATTTCACCATCCGAGGAAACGTCTACTGAAGAGAAATTTTCTCTTTTGAACCAGTGCATAAAACCTTTTACTTTGACTCCAGATGCTTCCTGGAGCACAATCACTGAAGATAAATCCTTCGAATGCAGTGACTCTAGGAAATCCTTTGTTAATCAGTCACTCCTTCAGGCACATAGGGTAACTCATAATGGAGAAAATCTCTACAAATTGGAGCATTTGGGTAAACTTTTACTCACTCCACAAGCCATGATGGGTACGGTGAAATGCCCAGTGCAAAAAAAAATTATGAATGTAAGAAATGTGAAAAATTATTTACACATCTATCAACCTTTATATTAATATGCAAAGCCACACTGTGGAGAAATTTTATCATTGTAAGGAGTGTGGGAAAGCCTTCACTGTGCACAAACTTAATTGCACATCTACAGCAACACACTTGGGAGAAGTCGTATGACTGCAAGGAATGTGGGAAAGTCTTCTCTCAACCCTCATACCTTACAGAACATGTACAAAGTCACACAGCACAGAAAACCTTTCAGTGTGACCAATGAGGAAATGGTTTTGCTTTTTCCTTTTAACTTAACAGACATTTGAGAACTCACACTGGAGAGAAGCCATTTGAATGTAATCTATGCAGAAAAGCATTTACACATGTGTCCTACCTTTTTGGTCACATACAAACCCACACTGGAGAAAAACCCTATGAATGTAGAGTATGTGTGAAAGCCTTCAGTAGGTGTTCACAGCTTGTTACACACTTCAGAAAACATACTGGGGAGAGGCCCTATCCATGTACAGAATGTGAGAAAGCCTTCACAGCTTTTCTCAACTTACTGAACATGTAAAAACTCACACTGCCAAGAAGTCTTCTTGGCATAAGTTATGTGCAAGTACCTTTAGAAATTCCTCACGTCAGACTTCTAGTGTGTCACACAGAGAGCGGTAGACCCTTCCCGGGCCCCAAGCCGCTAGTTCACCCTCCTGGGCCCTCTCAGTCCACGTTACCCACGGACCCACAGGCCGGCAGCCAGGGTCTCATGCGCGTGCTTCTGGGTAGTGGGGTGTTATCACTCGCCCCCATCATGGGGTGCCATGGGCTCGCCTTGTCTTCTCTGTAACCGCCAGGGTCCTGGCCCAGGCGAGGCCACGGGGGTGGGCGCAGGGGAGAAGGAAATGGAAATCCATCCGCTCCTGAGTCCCACCCCCATGCCCCCGTAGCCACCTGTGCTTGGGCGGGGGTGGGGGGCAGTGGTGGCCTCTAGGGAACCGGAAGCCCGTGCTGACCCCTGGTGACCCAGTAAAGTAACACCTTTGTACCTGACACACAAGGAAACTCAAACACTTGGAAGTGAGAGAAAACATCCAGGAAAACTAAAACGAGTCAAAGCATAAACTGCCCCTGATGTATTGGAAATACCCTAAGGTGTCATGGATGCCATGGTAGAAGATGGTATTCTGAATCATGAGACAGCCCACAGAAGAGACGCAGTGAACTCCAGTCTCAGTCTATTCAGGAGGTGAATCTGTTGCTTCACATTTTGGCTTTGTCACTGCATATGAAGACATCAAAAAGAGACTTAAGGATTCAGAAAAAGAAAACTTTTCCTTAAAGAAAAGAATGAGGTTTTTGGAAGAAAAGCTTGTAGGAGCTCCATTAGATGAAGAAATGTCTGTGGGGCGAGGACAAGTAAATAAGGCCTATTATGCATATGGAGAGGTTTGCATTGATAGAGATAATTTGAAGAATAAACTGGATAAAATGAACAAAGACAACTCTGACTCTTTGAAAATATTGAATGAACAACTACAATCTAAAGAAGTAGAACTGCTCCAGCTAAGAACAGAAGTGGAAACTGAGCAGGTGATGAGGAATTTAAATCCACCATCGTCAACTGGGAGGTAGAAAAATTGAGCTGCGACCTGAAGATCCATGATTTGGAAAAAGAGCTGGAACTGATGAGGAAAGTATGTGACAATCTCAAGATAGAGCTACAAAAAGCCAAACAAATGGATCCATCTCAGGAAGACAATCTGAAGAGCAGAGGTCTCCAAAGACTAAGCATTGCAAGTGATAATGTGCAACATACATACTGGGAAATGAAGAGAGAAATGTCTAATTTGTATGTGGTGACTCAAGTACAAGCCGATCTACTAAGACAATTGGAAACCCCTACTGCAATCAGCCTGCAGCTGTACCCCTGTTGCATCCGATCCCGTCAGATCTGGAAGCTAAGCAGGGTCGGGCCTGGTTAGTACCTGGATGGGAGACCGCCTGGGAACACCAGAAGCTGCAGGCTTGGGAGAAGGACCTGGCAACCCCCTCCCAAAAATCAATCTGCCATTGAAAACCCTAGGAACAGCAGAGAAGCACTGACAATAGTGTTTCCCCTGTTGTACAGAGGGTCGCTATGAGTCAGATACCAACTCGAAGGCACCTGTGCCTCAGTACGGTGTGTTGAAGACCTTGGGAAAGATTGCATGAAATTGCATTTCCTGAATTTCAGTGCAGCTTACAGAAGACATCCCCCCCTCACCAAGTGGCAGAGTGATTTGTTATACTCCATCCTCCCCTTTACCAGGAAATACAAAGGTTTTCTCAGAGAAAGCAAAGCACTTCTCCAATCATGGACAGATAATGAGAGGTCCATCCCTAATGACAGTGTGGACTTTCAGGAACACAACTCTTATGTCAGAAATTCTCTGGAAGATAATTCTTGGGATTCCCAAGCCCTCCTAAATCAAGAAAGACAGCATTTGGGGAAACTAAAACTTTGCCTTTACCTAACCTGTCATCATTGCATTACTTGGATCAACAGAATCAAAACTGCCTCTATAAGAGTTAATTCTGAAAGAGGTTTAAGATTTGATCACAAGAACACTGTAACTCACAGTGGTTCTCCCAAGAGATTATTTAACAAACTGGAAGTCAATTTTGATTAAAATTTTGCAGCATTCTTACAATATGTCCATCTGAGCATAATGTATGTTATTATATAGTTGAACTGCCAGCGTGAAAGAAGGGCACACTCCAGCTCCATATTCTATGAATCAGATACATGCTACTGTAGGATCTAAAAACCTTGATGGGTTTCAGAAAGATAATTCTACCTTTGATAACACTTATAAAATTTTGCTTCTCATATAAAGAAAGTAGAGATTTTTAGACATGGTTTTATAAAGTATGTAAAATGTCTAAATATCTGTTCTTTAAAATATGAAGGCTTTAATGCAAGAGAGAGAACATGGATGTTGCTTCCGATTGCATAAAGAAGCAAGTGGCAATGTGAATAGATTATGTGTCTGTTGACTTTACAATGCATAAAGACATAACAGAATAAAAATGTCTAGGTTATTACATCTCTCTATGCCATTGTATTTCAAAACTTAAGATGTAAACTCATCTGTAGTCCAAATGTTTGTGGATAAAATTTTAGAATTGCAATTTGAATTCTAAGAGTTGAAATAACTTGACCATTGAAACCAACTTTGTCCTGGCACATTCATGTCTACATTAAAACAAAAAAGAAAAACCAAAAAAGATTTAAAAAAAATAAATTCTTCATGTCTTAAGACATATTTTCTAATTCACACTGGAATAAAATCATACAAATGTAATTACTGTGGGAGAGATTTCACTTTGTGATTAGATCTTACCAAGCATGTTCTAATTCACGATGGTGAGAAGCCCTGTGATTGTAAGGAATGTGGGAAAGCCTCTGATACATCCTCCAGCCTTGTTGAACATATAAGAATTTACATAGGCGAGAAACCTTGTGAATGTTACCAGTGTGGGGAAGCTTTGGCTCATTCCTCATCTCTTGTTGCATATTTGAGAATTCACACTGGAGAGAAGACCTTTGAGTGTAACATGTGTGAGAAAACATTTACACATCCCTCCTACCTTCATATTCACATGTGAACTCACACCAAAGAGAAACCTTGTGAATGTAAGGACTGTGGGAAAGCCATCCCAGAGCCCCCTTGCCTTACTAAATACATAACAATACATACTGGAGAGAGGCCTTATGAATGTAAGGAATGTGGGAAAGATTTTACTACCTTTGCTTAACTTATTGTACAGATAAAAACTCATAGTACTGAGAGGCACTTTTAGTGTAAGGTGTGAACAAAACCTTTTAGAAATTCCTCCTCCCTTGAGAACCAAGTTAGCATTCACACGGGAATAAGACCCCATAAATGTAGTTACTATAAAAAAGACTTCACTGCTCACTCAGTCCTTATGATACATTTATGAAATCACACTGGGGAGAAGTCCTATGCATGCTGGGAATGTGGAAAAGCCAGTATTTCTTCAGGCCTTATTGCACATATAAGAAGTCACGAAGGAGATAAACCCTTGACATATGACCCACTGTAGGAAAGCCTTTGTTTCATCCTCTGATCTGGACATACATTTGAAAATCCACACTGGAGAGAAGCACTGTCAGTGTATAATATGTGGAAAGTCATTTTGTGGTCCTCTTACCTTCACTTCACATTCACCTGTGAATTCACACTGGATAGAAACCCTATGTATGTCAGTATTATGGGAAACCTTTTACTGAGCGCTCAGGCCTTGATAAGCATTTACAGAAACACACTAGAGAGCACCCATAAGAATATAAGGAACGTGGGGAAGCACCCGCTAGTTCTTCTGATGTTAATTAAAGAACATGAAAATGCTCACTGGAGAGAAATTCTTTGAATGTAAGGAATTTAGAAAATCTTTTGGAACCCCTCCATTGTTGCTTTGTAATCACAGTTGAACTCAGTCTTGAGAAATCTTATGAAGACAAGCAGTGTATAAAAGCATATGATGGTTGCTGTTTGCTACTTAAAATGTGATAACCTCACAATTCTGCATTTAAGAATTTACTCTGAAACTATGTAGTATGTGGTAGAGGTGGGCTGGGATTTAGCTCAGTGGGTAGAGCACTGCGCTGCAGTCTCTGAGGCCCCGAGTTCAATTCCCAGCACCACAAAAATGGGAGAAGGGCCTGGCCATCCACTCCCAAGGCAATCCCGAAGCACTCAGCCATTGAAAACCCTATGAGGGTCGCTATAAGTTGGATACCGACTCGACGGCACCTAACAACAACAACATGTAGTAGAAGAAACACGCAAACCCTTTAGTATATCTTTGAGTATTACTAAATATGTGAGGTATTGGAAGAGAGAACTTATTGATGCAAGACATGGAAACATCAAAGTTCCAATAGCTTCATGTTCATCTGTGATCTCACACTGGAGAAAAACTCTGAAGAAAGCTCCATTTTGCTTTGAATCTTTACTAAGTGGTGTTTCACACTGAACAGAAACTGAATGTTTGTAGTATGGGATTTGCTCCACTGTATCTTGAAATCTTATGACAGAGACAGATTTTGGGGTAGTTCCACAGATAAATTTTGAATAGTCCAGTTGTTTCTATAGTGTGTATTTTAATTAATTCAGTTAAACATTTTTAATTTTTAATACAGTTTCCTTTTTAAAATATCCTTGTTTGATATGATTGAAAGCTGTTTTTTATGTTCTGAGTTTATCACCTGATATGTAATGTCCTTAAAAATCATGAATAATGGACATTCAATAAAATCCAATATATCCATTAAAAATGGCTTAAGGGTGGAAAAATCTGCCTATTCCCTTCTCATTGTATGTCAGCAAATTTCTGGTGTTTGACATTATTTTCTTTCCTCATGCAAAGATGTGTTAAACATGGTATTCTTTTTTTGGATCCACTCAATCCCCAACTCATTGCAGGTGCTTGCGCCCTGGCAATGGGAAACAGTCATGATTTTCTCCCTTTTCAGACAGTTGTGCTTATTGTTATTTTTTTGTGTGTGTGGACATGTATTCTCTTTCTGAGCATTCTCCACTTGATCTTATATTACAATTAGAGCTTTATTCCCAGCTCCTCTTTTTATGTATGTGCATAATATCTTAATTTGTGAAAGTAATTAGAACCTTATATAGATATTTAAGGAAATCATCCAGGATTTATATATCAATGGCTGTTTACAGAGGGAAGTTATTCCTGTGGCATTCATAGACGAAAGCAACCTACTTGTGGATGTTAATTAATTCAAATTACTTATGATATCTTTCTAGTGGAGAAGAAATGATGGAAAATGAAGTATAAGTTTCCATTGGATGGAAATATTTATTAATATTGTTAATTTTTTCAGTTTCTTTGAAGTTTCCTTATAATTACTTTTTTAAAATTATTAACATCTTGTTAGGTTAGGTGCTGTCGAGTTGTCATCCGACTCATAGTGACCCTCATAGGGTTTTCAATGGCTGACTGTTTCAGGATTGCCTCGGGAGTGGATTGCCAGGTCCTTCTCCCATTTTTGCGGTGCTGGGAATTGAACTCTGGACCTCAGAGACTGCAGTGCAGTGCTCTACCCACTGAGCTAAATCCCAGCCCTTAACGTTTTAGTATTTACTTATCCTTTTATCCTTTGAAAGTTTCCAGATATCACCAATTGGTTAATACTTATATTTTGATGTCACTTTTTCTTTCCTCTGTAATAATTTATTTTGAATATGATCAACATATATTTTTATTTTGCGATTCTAACCACTTAGAATTCATGACCTCAGACTTATATTTGTCCATTTTTAGAAATTTCTAATTAACATACAATATAATGGGTCACATTATGACATTTTCATGCACTTATGTAATTTGCACTTTTTTACCTTCTCATAGTCCTGTATTGCACTCTCTCTAATTTTTTATAATATTGATACTTCTTGTTAATTATTCCAACATTAACCTTTTAACTAATCTATTTTTTTTAGCTAAATAAGGCTAACATCCATCCTATACTGAAATTATAACAAGTTTCTCCCATTCAAGGAGTGACAAAATAACATATTAAGTCTACTGTCTTAGACTAATCAAAGAAATGCTTCTCCTATTTCTGATCATAAAATTCAGGTAAAAGTTTATCCAAAAATTTGATCTTAATAGAATAAATGTTTTTTATAGTTTGTCTCAGAGGACATCTGAGAATTTGGGTAACAAGATGTTCCATATGTATACGTGAAGGATTATCTCATTGTAGAGAATATAACTATTCAGTGTTTAATCCGGTTATTG
>VMDO01036643.1:0-14959 GCA_007922755.1 Pedetes capensis
TTTTTTTCTTTTTGATTTCTATTTTCTTCCTCTCTTGTTTTACTCTCGTCCCTTTTTCTACTCTCCTTCTCTTTTTCTTAAGCTATATATGTGTCTTTGTTTTAATTATTTTACCCTTAAGTCTTAACCTTAAGTTTAATTTTGACAGTTATTTCTATTAGCCTCTGTCCTCTACCTCCTCTTTCCCCCTCTTCTGTCACCAGATCCCCCCCCTTCTCACCCTACAGAAGCAAAACAAAATCTACCACCTCCCTAGCCCCTAGCCCCTTTGGAGTTGGGCTGGTGGACTAAAGAAAGAACCACACAGGCTAAAAAGCTGAGAATATACCCAGCTTATAAACTCAAATAAACACCAGAGATTCAGCACCACACAATCTCAAAGGAATAACAGAGGGAGAAGTTCTGTGCACTCAGGAGAAACAAACTCTACTTCCCAGACCATATTATGGGCAAACAAAGTAAACCTTCAAAAAACTCAAAGGGACAGGATGGATCTGAAGGCCGCACAGAGCAAAGTCCCCCAACAAATAACTCCAAGGACTCTCAGTTCTTAGAGATCTCTGATTCGGAATTCAGAGTCATGGTTATAAACATGCTAAGAGAAATTAAAATGAATACTACAAGCACCCTGGAAATCCTTGAAAAGAAGCTATCTCACTTGGAATCCATTCTATCATCCCAGTTAGAAATGATAATAAAAAACCAAGCAACTCTCCTTGAAACTCAATCCAAGTTAACTGAATTGAACTAGCCTAAAGAATCCTTTTCATTGAGACTGGATGAATCTGAGCTG
The DNA here is from genome assembly GCA_007922755.1 of Pedetes capensis. Classification (NCBI taxonomy): domain Eukaryota; kingdom Metazoa; phylum Chordata; class Mammalia; order Rodentia; family Pedetidae; genus Pedetes; species Pedetes capensis. The sequence goes on from VMDO01036643.1 coordinate 794, forward strand.
AGGATTTCTGATTCTGAAGATACCATAAATGAACTTAAATACCAACAGTCAGAACTGGAATCAATGATAAAGGTATTAAAAAAAGATTTCCAAGAGAACTCAGATAGAATGAAAAAACAAAACTTAAGAATTCAGGGCATCCCTGAAGGAGAAGAAGGATCCACTGGAGGCATTCAAAATCTAGTAAAGGATATCCTCAAGGAAATCTTCCCAAAGATAGTACAGGAAATGGATATATACACCACTGAGACATTCAGTACTCCTTTGAAGGCTGACTTAAGTAGACCATCCTCAAGACACGTCATTGCTCGCATGCTGTCGTTTGAGACCAGGGAAGCTATCCTGCAAGCAGCAAGACAGAAACCCCTTATTACTTATAAAGCAAAACCTATTAAAATTACTGCAGACTTCTCCATATCAACATTGAAAGCTAGAAAGGAATGGACACAGGTGACTCAAATCCTAAAAAAAAAAAAAAAAACAATCTCCAGCCAAGACTAATATATCCTGCAAAATTATCTTTGAAAATAGATGAGGAGTATAAGACATTTAATGACATTGTTGCTTTTAAATGATATGCAACCACCAAACCAGCACTGGAGAGGACTGTAAATCAACTACCACATCCAAGAGAGTTAAGTCAACCCTACAAAGGAAATCAAAGAACTGGTCAGCTGAAATGAGTGCAAGCCAAGAAAGGACCAGAGCAAACATGATTCATAAATCAGTAACAGGTAATGATTTGGTATATAACAATAAATGCTACTCAATAATCACTATTAATGTAAATGATCTTAACTCGCCAATTAAGAGACAGAGGTTGGCTAATTGGATGAAAAAACACAAACCATCAATACATGGTATTCAAGAAACTCATCTAACTCACAAAGACTGGAATAAACTGAGAGTTAAGGGCTGGAAAAATCTATACCTAGCAGGGGGCGAACAAAAGAAAGCAGGTGTTGCAATACTAATTTCAGATAAATTAAATTTCATTCCAAAACTAATTAGAAGAGACAAAGGAGGACATTACATTTTAATACAAGGAACAATTGATCAAGAATCAATAACACTCCTTAATATTTATGCCCCAAACATAGGAGCACCTAGCTTTATAAGACAAACTTTATGAAATATAAAGAACTTTATTGGACCAGAATCAATAATTATGGGAGACTTCAATACCCCACTTTTATCAAGAGAAAGGTCATCAAAACGAAAAATCAACAGAGAAATGTCAAATCTAATCTCCACCCTATACCAGTTGGATCTCATAGATATATACGGAATATTTCATCCACATGATGAGGAATACACATTCTTTTCAGCTCGACATGGAACGTTTTCTATGATAGATCATATGCTAGTCCATAAGAACTCCCTCAACAAATACAAAAAAGTAGAAATTATCTCCTGTTCCTTATCAGATTACAATGGGATAAAATTGGAGCTCAAGAGCAAGAATAATTCCAGAGACTTTTCAAACTCATGGAGACTGAATAATACACTGCTGAATGACCCATGGATTGTTGATGAAATCAAATTGGAATTTAAAAAATTCCTACAATCAAATGATGATGAAAACACATCATACCAAAACATATGGGATACAGCACAGGCAGTTTTAAGAGGGAAGTTTATAGCATTAAGTGCCTTCATCAATAACATAAAGAAGAGCCAAATAAATGACCTAATGATGCATCTTAAGACACTAGAAAACCAACAAAAAATCAAGCCTAAATGGAACACCCAAAAGGAAATTACAAAAATTAAGGGAGAAATATCTCAATTAGAATCCAAAGAGATAATTCAAAAAATTAATAAGACTAAGAGCTGGTTCTTTGAAAAGATTAATAAAATAGACACCCTTCTGGCTAACCTCATCAAAAAGAAAAAGGAAAAGTCCAACATAGTACAGATTATGAAAGACAACAGATCCATAACCACCAACTCCAACAAAATACAGAAAATTGTCAGAGATTACTACAAGAGACTGTATTCCCAAAAATATGAAAATGCAGAAGAAATGGACAAATTTATTAATATGTATGACCTACCAAAGCTAACCCCAGAAGACATAACTGACTTAAACAAGCCCATTACATATACAGAAGTAGAAAAGGTAATTAAAAGTCTCCCAACAAAGAAGAGCCCAGGTCCTGATGGATTCACGGGAGAATTCTACCAAACTTTTAAAGAAGATATAATACCTGTCTTCCTCAAATTATTCCAAAGAAGAGAAAAGGAGGGAACACTCCCAAATACATTCTATGAAGCTACCATCACCCTGATACCTAAACCAGGAAAAGATTAATCTAAGACAGAGAATTATAGACCCATCTCCCTTATGAATCTAGACGCAAAAATATTTAATAAATTTCTGGCAAACAGAATCCAGCAGCATATAAAAAAGATTATCCACCATGACCAAGTGGGATTTATACCACAGATGCAAGGCTGGTTTAACATACGGAAATCAATCAATGTAATCCAGCATATCAAGAAACTGGAAAACAAAAACCACATGATTATCTCGATGCTGAAAAGGCCTTCAACAAAGTTCAACACCTTTTCACGATAAAAATACTGGAGAAGATAGGTATTACTGGCAAATACCTTAATTTCATAAAAGTCATTTATGACAAACCTACAGCCAACATTATATTAAATGGAGAAAAACTGAAACCATTTCCTCTTAGATCTGGAACAAGGTAAGGATGTCCTCTCTCTCTATTTAACATAGTAGTTGAAGTCCTGGCCAAGGCAATCAGACAAGAGAAAGAAATCAAAGGGATACAGATTGGCAAGGAAGAGGTCAAATTATCCTTATTTGCAGATGATATGATGTTGTACCTGAAAGACCCCAAAACCTCAACCAGAAAACTTCTGGATCTAATTAACTCCTTCAGCAAAGTCGCAGGCTACAAAATTAACACACAAAAATCAATAGCTTTTCTTTACACCAATTCCAAACAGGAAGAGAAGGAAATTTCAGGAAAACTACTATTCATGATAGCCCACCAGAAAATTAAATACCTTGGAATCAATCTAACCAAAGACCCTTCATACCTCTACAAGGAAAATTTCAAAACCTTAAAGAAAGAGATAGAAGAGGACACTGAAAAATGGAAAGACCTCCCCTGATCCTGGATAGGGAGAATTAATATAGTTAAAATGGCTATCCTGCCAAAAACAATCTATAGATTTAATGCAATTCCCATTAAAATTCCACTGACTGACTTTACAAAAATAGAAAAAAATGATCCAAAAATTCATGTGGAACCACAAAAGACCATGTATAGGCAAAACACTTTTAAGCTGCAAATCTAATGCAGGTGGAATCACAATCCCTGACTTCAAGCTATACTGCAGGGCAGTGGTTGCAAAAACAGCTTGGTACTGGCACAAAAATAGGCCTGAAGACATATGGAACAGAGTAGAAGAACCAGATATACCTCAACACACCTATAGCCACCTTATTTTTGACAAAGGAGCAAAGCAAGTAAACTGGAAAAAGGACAGCCTTTTCAACAAATGGTGCTGGGAAACATGGTCATCCACATGCAGAAAAATGAAAGCGGATCTGCATCTCTCAATATACACAAGAGTAAACTCAAAATAGATAAAAGATCTCAACATAAAACTAGAAACTTTAAAACTTATAGAAGGCAAGATAGGCAATACACTCCATCACATAGGCATAGGAAAGTGTTTCCTTAATAGGACTCCAATTGCTCAAGAAATTGCAATAAGAATAGATAAATGGGATCACATGAAATTAAAAAGCTTCTGCACAGCAAAAGAAACAAGTAACAGAGTCAAGGAAACCCTCACGGAATGTGAAAAAATCTTCACATTTTATACATCAGGTAAAGGTCTAATTACTAGAATTTATAAAGAACTCAAGAAAAAAACTCCCAAAAAACCAAACAACCCAATACACAAATGGGCAAAGGAACTGAGTAGAGAGTTCTCAAATGAAGAGGTCCATGAAGCCATGAAACACATGAAAAAATGCTCAGCATCCCTAGCCATTAGGGAAATGCAAATTAAAACAACTCTGAGATTTCACCTTACACCAGTAAGAATGGCCAAGATCAATAAAACAAATAACAACAAATGCTGGCGAGGTTGCGGCGAAAAAGGAACACTATTACATTGTTGGTGGAGCTATAAATTGGTCCAGCCACTGTGGAAATCAATATGGAGATATCTTAAAAAACTGAAAATAGATGTACCATATGACCGACCCAGCTGTAACACTACTGGGAATTTACCCAAAGGAAGATGGGTCATCATGCCACAGAGACACCTGCATCTCCATGTTCAATGCTGCACTTTTCACAATAGCAAGGATATGGAATCAACCAAAGTGCCCTTCAACAGAAGAATGGATAAGAAAACTATGGTACATATACACGATGGAATACTACTCAGCAATCAAGAAAAATGAAATAAGGTCATTTGCAGCAAAATGGATGGAATTAGAGAAAATTATTTTAAGTGAACGAACCCAAGCTCAGAAAGAGAAACACCACATGTTATCACTCATATGTGGGAGTTGAATAAAAATTATAAGGAGGAAACATCCTATTCAAAGGTTGGATCAAAACAAAACGGAAAAAAAAAAGCTAAGAATGGTGTCAATATAAATGGTCTAGAAAATGCATGCGATTGTTCTGACAAGATAATAACAAAGTTTGCTACAGTAAAAATTTCTATCTGAAACAGAACTGGAACTCAAGTACATATAGAAAAATATTACCAAGTAAATGATAGAGAAGACTTAGATGGGGAGGGTGGGGGGGAAGCATACAAGAGGGTAAGGGGGCACCTATATGAATAATGTAGATCAAAATGCATATATATGTAAATGCCACAATGAAAACCATGTCAGAATGAATCACATTAAGGTGTACATTAAAAATGTCCAATAAAAAAAATGACATTTTTTAGTGCCTAAAAGAAAGTCTTTTCCTTGTAGAGGAAAGAATATCCCTCTTTTGAGAAAAAAGCAAAGTGTAAGAAAGGGGAAGGAAACTAATGTGGAAAATCATTTTCCTTTAAGCCATAGAACTCATTTTCTCCTACTCTTTTCACATTCAGTGCCCTGGTAGGCCAAAGCCAGCTTTATGCTTAGGTGGAGAATTCAGTCCAAACAAGAATTCAGGCAAAACAGGTACTATAACATGATAGGAGTGAGAGTCACAGATCTCTTCATTGGCGTAGAGTACTATAAATTCAACCACTGCTGCTATTTTCAAAGATACTCCCTAAACTCAAAGTCTTACTAGAAATGTGAAATAGTAATAATGTGACTTTATAAATTGGTTACCTACCTGGGTGTGTTGGCTCATGCTCATAATCCCAGCTACTCAGGAGGCAGAAGCAGCAAGATTCCCATTTTGAGGCAAAAGGCAGCCTGTGAATTTAGCCAGACCCTGTCTCGCTGGGAGTGCAGCTCAGTGGCTGAGCACTGGTGTACCATGCGTGATGCCCTGAGTTCAACTCCCCAGTACCACAGAAATAAATAAATAAATAAATAAATCAAAGAACACAGCCTTCAGTATGGATTGTGCCTCAATATCAACAAAACAAAAATCCTTACAACTGGGTCAGGAAGCAACTTCATGATAAATGGAGAAAAGATTGAGGCTGTCCAAGATTTTGTTTTACTTGGTTCAGCAATTAAAATCCACAGAAGCAGCATTCAAGAAATCAAAGTACAAGTTGCATTGGGAAAAGCTGTTGCAAAAGACTTCTTTAAAGTATTGAAAAGTAAACATGTCATGTTGAAGACGAAGGTGCACCTGATTCATACCATGGTATTTTCAGACACATCATATACATTTCAAAGCTGGATGTTGACTAAGGGAGATAAGAGAGTTGATGCTTCTGAATTATGGTGCAGGAGATGAATACTGTATATACTGTGGACTGCCAAAAAAGCAACAGATCTGTCCTAGAAGTGCAACCAGAATGCTCCTTGGAAGCAAGAATGGCTAGACTGCATCTGATGTATTTTGAACATGTAGTCAGGAGGGACCAATGCCTAGAGAAGGACCTCATGTTGGGGAGAGTGGTGGGTCAGCATAAAAAGGAAGATCTTTAACTAGAGGGATTGACAGTGTCTGCAACAATGGGCTTAAGCATAAAAAAGATTGTTCGTGGCACGACATCAGGTAGTATTTTGTTCTGCTGTACATTGGGTTGCTCTGAGTCAGACCCAGCTCAATGGCACCTAACAACAACAACAACAATAAGTCTATCTATCTATCTACCTACCTATCTATCTATCTATCTATCTATCTATCTATCTATCTATCTATCTACCTATCTATCTATCTATCTATCTGTAGAGCACTGCCTACAGAGGCAGTTCACCTCAAGGCCTCTCTAGGCCTGCTTGGAGGTCTGAGACTCGTTCCCAGGGCAGTGACCTCTGCCCTACATCTGGGAACTCCTGGGCATCCAGCTTCCCAAGATGGCACTGACATCCAACTCCTGATTGGCCACTTCCAAATTACGAAACAGCCCCTGATTGGGCTGTTCAGGAATCACCCCTGATTGTCTCTTTTTTCAAAACCACATTTGCATCCCCCCCACCATAAGCTAAGCTCAGATCACCTGACGTGGTGTGGCAGCCCCTGATTGGCCAGGATAGGGAATATAAGGATGGCGTGTGGAGCATTCGGGGTCATTTCCATTGATGAGGCCACACCATTGAGGACAAGCAAGAGAGCTACAATAAAGAGCTGCTTAGTAACACTGAGAGTTGGAGTCTTCCCTCAGAGCTGAGAACTGAGGAGCCACCATGGGTACAAACCTCTGAGCCTGCCTTTCTCAAGGCTTATCAGAGTAGCTGTGGGCGTCAGCCTCCTCTCCAAACAGCGAGACTCCAGCAGCCTTCACCAATGAGTGGGTTTTCAGTGGCTGGGTCCTGCCTTCGACCAGAGGCCTATGGCTGGAGCAGGACCAGCAGGCGGCGATGCCCCACATCCATCTTTCTTTCTTTCTTTCTTTCTTTCTTTCTTTCTTTCTATAATTGTGGTGCTGGGGTTCAAACCCAGAGCTTCGTGTGTGCTAAGCAAGTACTACACCACTGAGCTACACCCTCAGCCTTTCCATTTATATTAATCTCACCTAGCCACATCTCTCACATCTCTGGTACATTGATCTCTTCCTTCCTTCTCTCCTAGTCCTTCTCCTGTGATAACTCAGTCTAAATGAATGGTTGAGCTAACCTGTGGATTCCAACTGTCCTCCCCAGGGGGAAATGCAGTTCCCCCACCTGGGGCCCTGGTGAGGCTGCTGGCCCTACACTGCCAGGACCCAGTGGACGACTCCGGCTTCTTTTCTGCTCAGTCTGTGTTCAGCCTCCGTTACATCTTCCTGCTACAAAATCATAAACCAGTCTTCCCCTCCTCCTCTCCTCCCACCCTCCCATCTAGACCTGGCCATCCTTCCACACACCGTTCCTGAAGAGCAAAGGCCAAGAAATCACCTGAGTTCCTCATTGAGAAACGTGCCTCAAGCATCTACAGATGTTTTCTTCTTCTTGGGACAAAATACCTGCTCAGGAAAGAGTTCTTGCCCACTAGTGGGATTTAGCTCAGTGGGTAGAGCGCTGCGTTGCAGTCTCTGAGGCCCCGAGTTCAATTCCCAGCACCACAAAAATGGGAGAAGGGCCTGGCAATCCACTCCCAAGGCAATCTTGAAGCACTCAGCCATTGAAAACCCTATGAGGGTTGCTATGAGTCGGATACTGACTCGACGGCACCTAACAACAACTAACAAGTGTGTACCCAGCTCTCTCTCATTGTGAGGCAGCAGTGTGAGAGGTCTTTCGACTTTATCTCTCAGCATTCCTTATCTTAACATCCATGCCTCTACTCCCAGCCCTGTGGGGCATCCACCTCCCCATGTGGCTTCATGAAGCCAGTGTTGTGGGCTGGGTGGGCGTCCCTGAGCAGTGGGAAAGGGGATCCTAAGAAGTCTTCTCTGTGTCCCAGGGTGGAGTTAGGTGTCTGTCTCAGAGATAAAGAGGCAAAAATAAGGCTTACTGGAAGAAGGGGGCAGAAGTGAGGTTGAGAGTGGTAATGTGCCCCACAGCAATGCCTGTGAAATGAGGAAGATGAGCAAGCTAAGGGGCAGAGTCAAAGACAGCCGGAGACCTTGGCCTTTCACTTACGTCATATCATAGACCTCTCGGTAGGATCTGTCATCCCGAGAGGAGGACAGAGGATCTGGAAGGCTTAATAGAGCACAAGGAAGTTGGGGCAGGGGTTACCCTGTTTTTCTGGGTCATCAGGGGGCTTAGGCTATGGACTGCAAACCAATCAGCACGTGGAATGACTTTGACACATTGTTCTCTTGAGGTTAACCTAAAAATGGGAAAGTTTTGCATAAATATCTACGTTTTCTACTTCGCTGAAAAAAGTTTTAAATGTGATGGCATACGGCAACTCTTTGGCCACTGTCCTTTTGATATGAACTTTATAGGGATCTGTGGACTGCACTGAAATGGGCTTCCTCGAGGCTGTTGGGGACCGGAGGGCCAGGGCAGAGCCTGTGGTTCACCCTACCTCTAATAGCACCTGTTGCTGCAGCTTTGTGGGTTGAAAGCCAATCCCCGCTAGGAGGGGAGGCCTTTAATTGTCTCCAGGGCTTTGGTCTTCCCTGTGGAAGTTCTTGTCCTTCTTGAGTAACCTGGGAACTCCTCAGTGGGCTTTGGGGCCATGGGCATGCGTCTGGCCTTGGCACCAGCCTCTGGACTTCCTTCTGTGGCCCTATCTGGGGTGGGGCCTGGCATCCACAGATCTCTGCCTAGAGAAGGGAGTAACTGGCAAGATCACAACTGGGCCCCTTGAATTTGGGGAAACTGGGATCAGTAGAGGGCTGGGGTTTAGTTCAGTTGGTAGAGTGCTGCTCTATGTGCTCTGAAGCCCTGGGTTTGATCCCCAGGACTGGAAAAAAATGGGAGAAGGACCCGGCAGCCCACTCCTGAAACAATCCCACTGAACAATCAGCCACTGAAAACTCTATGAATAGCAGAGAAGCACTGACATAGTGCAAAGCACGGCACGGTGTTGGGGAGTGCTTCATTTTGTTGTACTTCGGGTTGCTATGAGTTGGAGCTGACTTGACGGCACCTAACAACAACAGAATTGGTAGAGGAAGAAGGCAGCAAGGAAGGAAAGAAGTCATGGAAACTTCCTCTGGCTCTCCCTGCAGATCAGGGAAGTGGTAGAGGGTCTCTCTGACCAGCTCAACTCATGGCTGGAGCCCAGCACAAAGGAGGAGACTGTGCAGGCCATGGGCTCCCTGGCAGGCAGCACCACCCACACCATGATGTCCATGCTGCTCAACAGACTCTTGCCTTGGGATGGGTACCTCCCTGTGGCCCAGGTACATAGTCTTCACCTCAGAAGACCCTCCCTGCCCAGCCCTATGCCCAAAATAATAATCCTGACGTGAGGATGCTTTCTCTCTCCCGCCCTTCCCTTTGATCCCAGCCAGCCTCACCTCTATGCTGTCTGGCCAGCTCCCCTTGGCTTCACTCCCTCGAGCCCCTGAGAACTGGCTCTTCATGGGCTTGAGCCTAGATGAGTCCTAGGAGTGTGGTCACCAGGGCCTGTGCTCCCGCACAATGAAACTGACCCTGTGGAAGACATTTGGCATCCAGCAAGAGACCACAGTCACCATCCTGCAGTTCTTCGCCATCCCAGAGAAGAACCACCCCAGAGAGGAGACTGCAAAGAGGGCCTCCCAGCTCAAGGCAATCGGCACAGGGAAGAGAGTGACGTTGGACTTCGCCGCTCCGCGAGCTTCAGGGCAGCACTGAAGGGTTTGGCCCGAGGATCCAGCAGGCATTAGGGAGGGTCAAAGAGGAGAGGGTAACACTGGAGTTCATCCTGGACATCAGTTAGTTCCTTAGCCCCCTTTCATTCCTGTACACTGAGAACTGCATGGTGGAGAAAGGGCAGGGTCAATCTCATCTTATGGGCAAGAAAATTGACTTGCAGGGTTAATCAGCTTTTTCTGTGTCCTGATTACTGGAGGGCTGGGGTGTGTATGGGGGATCGGAGAGAGGGAGTTTTGTTGTTTGGGATTGGGGTGGATAAAGTTTGCCCAAAATCTTCTGCTGAGTTGATTCCCAGCCCCTTCCCTTCCCATCCTTTCCCCTCCCTTTCTTTTCCTTTCTTCTCCTCTCCTCTCCTCCCCTCCCCTCCCCCTCCCCTTCCTTCCTTTTCTTTTCTTTTTTCTTTTCTTTTCTTCCTTCCTTCCTTCCTTCCTTTCTTTCTTTCTTTCTTCTTTCTTTCTTTCTTTCTATCTTTTCTCTTCCTTTCTTTCTTCCTTTCCTCCCTCTCTCCTTTCATTCTTTCCTTCTTTCCTTCCTTCCTACCTAGATCTCAATATATTGCCAGCCCGATCTCCAGACACAGCTGCTGTTGTTAAAAGTACTATGGTTTCTCCTTCCTTCCTTCCTTCCTTCCTTCTTTCCTTCTTTCCTTCCTTCTTTCTTCCTGCTGGAGATAAACCTAGGGCCTTGCACATGCTGAGCACGTGTTCTACCACTGAGTTACCTCCCATCTCCTGGCTTTTATGACAACTCTAAGATGAGAACAGTGAAGCCAGCAAGTGTGGGGGCCAGTATTAAAACCTGGGTCTCCTGGCTCGAGCTCCCTTGTGGTCTCCCTTACCCTGTCAGTGCACAGGTGCAAACTCTCTTTCAGAGCTCCCTGCTGGGCCTGTACAGGTGCAGGGGTGGAAAGACGTGAGGGCATCTGGGGCTGTAGATTCAAGCAGTTGAAGGGGAAGGCAGACAGATGCTGCTGTGGACAGGGTGAGAGGCATAGTTCGAGGGCCACCCTTTCCTGTCAACATTACCCACTTTGTTCCACAGCTCTGCACAGGCAGATGCCAGCTCCTGGGGGAGTTACTGACCCAGAGCTTTGGTTTCCTGAAGAGTCCATAGTCCTTCCTCTGGGCAGCCACAGTCAATTTCATAGGAAAGGTGGTGGTACCTGCAGATCACTCCCACCTCTCTTCAGTAAGGGAGATTTCCTGATCTTCTCTTGAATGGCTAAGCCAGAATAGTGGAGTGACAGAGCAGGTTACCTTTCCTGCCTTGACCTGATCAGAGACGTTGACGCAGGACCAAGCCTCCAGTTATAGTTTAGATGTCTATGATCCTTTACCCAGCTCTGTGGTGGTTCCCACACACTGTCTGCACTTTGCTTTGTGGGGAAGAGAACCACAGGCATTTGAAAGGAGAAAAACACTATTGCTCCTACTGGGACCGTAAATTTTCCAAAATTATTTTTGTTTTGAATTATATTAGTAGTTTGTGTTAATATTAGAAAATGTAAGAACATTCAGATTGGCAAAAAGAAGAAAACAAATAATGCCTAAACTTACACCATTTCAATTACCTAACCACTGCCAAGATTCTGGAATCTTCTCCCTAAGAATATACTACAAAACACACACACACACACACACACACACACACACACACACACACACACACACACACGCTTTGAGATATTGCAGATCAGTATGTTGTTTTTTTCCCTTGCTGTATGAAATAATTTATTTAATCACTCCATGCTTTTGAATATTGAGATTGTGTCTTTTTTGTTTTGTTTTTAAGTAGGCCACAGTGGTAAATCTATGCATGCCATCATGACTGTTTCATTAAGATAAACTTCAAGTAGAATTCTTAGACCCAAAGGATATGCAAAATTTTAAGGATTTTGATGTTTATTGCAAAACCAACCTCTAAAAATGGTTGAATCATTTTCTACTCCCACTGGTAACATATTTAAATATCCATTTCTGCAGACATTTTCCAGTGTTGGGTCATATATTTAAAACCATTACCAATTTGATAAGTGAGAAATAGTATCTTGTTTTGATTAATATTTTTATCAGCATTCAGGTTAAATTTTTCTTATGTTGACTGGCAATGCATATTTCATTTTTGCAAATTAATTGCCTCCTGCCCCTTTGTCCATCTTTCTATTGGTGTAGGAACTCGATAAAGTTTAATGCTCTGGGCTCATGCTCTGCTTGTCACCTGCCAACAATATTTTTTGGATTATAGCTGTTCTGAGAGTTGCTCTTGTACTATGACATTGATATTTAGGCTACAAGGCATCTCTGTTTTTGAACCAGGGTCTCCCACATACTTTGCAATGCTCTACCATTGGGCTGCACCCCCAACTCAATTTTTATTATACTTTTTTTAGTTTGAGACAGGGTCTTGCTAATTTACCCACTCTGCCTCCAGCCTTGAACTTGTGATCCTCCTGCCTCAGCTGCCTGAGTCACTGGGATTGCAGACATGCACCATCATTCTTCACGGCTAAATGCAGGAGTGATATTAGTCCTCTGCTTCCTTCTTTGGCCCAGTAAAAGGTAACTAACCTGCCTACCAGAACAAACTGTGTTTTTTATTAGCTTTTATTCATTTACTGTTAGATTTTTATTATAGCTATTTCTAAAAGATGGCACCTAAAAACAAGAAAAGGGGGTCTAGCCAGGCTTAGTGGTGTATGCCTGCAATCCTAGCACTTAGGAGCCTGAGGCAGGAGGACTGAGAATTCAAGACCCGCCTGGATTACACAGGGAGTCCAAGGCTAGGCTGAGCTACTCAGAGAGATCCTGTCTATAAGTAAGTAAGTAAGTAAATAAATAAATAGGATGTAAGGAAACTTATAATAAAAGTACTGGGAGATGAAAACCAAACTCAATTAATATTGGTCATAGCTAACATTACTTAGCTTTTATGATGTAGTATGTAACATGGTAAATCCTTTAGGTTACGATGGTTTCTCATTTTACCCCCTAAGAATCCTGTAGGGTAGTTCCTATTATCTCCATTTTATGAGCAAGGAAACTGAGGCTTAAGATCACCCAGCTAGTTAATAATGGAGTGAGGATCTGAATCCAAGCAGTCTGACTTTTACTAGAGCACGTACTTAAAATTAAATAGAAGCAATGAGAATATGAAAAAAAGGTACCAAAACAAAAATGCTAGTCAATGAAAACTAAAAACATGTAGAATACTCAGCTGTGAAATTACTAACAGTAAAGGCAGGGAATAATACCTACTGGGCTTAAGTAGCTTTCACTGTAGAACCATAGAAAACATTTGAATGCTAGTACAACTTTTTTACCTAGCCTCAAGTTTTGAGAGTTTACAAAGGTCTTTGAATTCATCCCATGAATGGCATCATCTAATGCTGTTTATTAAAAAGTCCACAGGTGGTCCCCATAGGGCTACCTTTTGATTTTACCATAAGTCCTGGGAGGGGAATGAGGGGAGGATAGAGTGCTGCACCCTAGGTCTAACTGCCTTGATCCTCTCCATTCCTCTGGACACTCTGGAGGTCTAAGTCCCTCAGCATCTTCTGGTTCCCAGCATAACTTAACCTGTTTGTTTGCTTCTGGTCTCTCTTTCACAAAACCATCCTTTGCTCTGCTTCTGGCTTAGCATTTCCAAGAGACTGGTTTTGCAATTTCACTACTCTGTTCAAAACATCCCAGTGACTTGCAAATTGCTCACAGTATGAAGTCTAAGCTTATCAGGTTGCTGTTTAAAATCTTGTACAGCCAGACTCTGACTGACCTTCATGTCCTACCACTTTCTCCTAAAATAGTTGCTCTAATACTGGAACAGTTATATGCTAGGAATGTGGGGAGAGATGGAAGGGGAAATTTGAAGCCATAAGGTAAAATCTACTATGTCTTATGGAAGTGTCAGTTTACTAGACAACAACTCAAGAAATTATTTTTGTGCTAAAACAAACTCAGATGATACAGGATGTTGTTGTTGTTAGGTGCCGTTGAGTCAGTATCCGATAGCGACCCTCTGTACAACAGGGGAAACACTATTGTCAGTGCTTCTCTGCTGTTCATAGGGTTTTCAATGGCAGATTGATTTTTGGGAGGGGGTTGCGAGGTCCTTCTCCCAAGCCTACAGCTTCTGGTGTTCCCAGGTGGTCTCCCATCCAGGTACTAACCAGGCCCGACCCTGCTTAGCTTCCGAGATCTGACGGGATCGGATGCCACAGGACTACCGCTGCAGGCCAGATGATATAGGATAGAAACCAATATTTACATGAATATTAAAGCTCAAATTTTAAAGACCTTTTTCAG
>VMDO01036644.1:0-14948 GCA_007922755.1 Pedetes capensis
CCCCCCCCCCCAGATGCTGGGATTCCAGGCATGCACCACTGTACCTGACTAGAAGTGTTTTTATATGTATGTGGGAGCGTGTATGTGTGAGGTCTGGATTTTATTTATTTATTTATTTATTTGTATGGGGGTTTGAACCCAGGGTCCTGTGCCTGCTTGCTTTGTAGGTGCTGGACCACCGCGCTGCACCCCGGGTCCATATGTTTTGCTTTTTGAGACAGGGTCTCACTGGGTTGTACAGAACTCGGGCTTGTGATCCTCCTGCCTCCGACACCCGAGCTGCTGGGATTGCAGGCATGCACCACCGCCCCCGACTACAAGTGTTTTTATATGTGTGTGGGAGCATGTATGTGTGAGAATTTTTTTTCTTTTTTCTCTTTTTCCTTCCTATTTTTCTTCCTTTATCCTTTTACTCCCTTCCCTTTTTCTATTCTCCTCTTTTTCTTAAGCTATATATGTGTCTTTGTTTTAATTATTTTTCCCTTAAGTCTTAACCTTAATTTTAATTTCGACAGTAATTTCTATTAGCCTCTGTCCTCTACCTCCTCTTTCCTCCTCTTCTGTCACCAGATCCCCCCCATTTCTCACCCCACAGAAGAGAAACAAAATCTATTGCCTCCCCAACCCCTAGCCCCTTTGGAGTTGTGCTGGTGGACTAAAGAGACAACCACACAGACCAAAAAGCCAAGAATATACCCAGTTTATAAGCTCTAATAAGCACCAGAGAGTCAGCACCACACAATCTCAAAGGAATAATAAAGGGAGAAGTTCAGCACAATCAGGAGAGACAAATTCTATTTCCCGGACCATATTATGGGCAAACAAAGTAAACCTACAAAAAAACACAAAGGGGCAGGATGGATCTGAAGGCTCCACAGATCAAAGCCCCTCAACAAATAAATCCAAGAACTCTCAATTCTTAGAGATCTCTGATTTGGAATTCAGATCATGGTTATAAACATGCTAAGAGAAATTAAGACAAATACCACAAGCACACTGGAGATACATGAAAGGAAGTTCTCTCACTTGGGAGCTGTTCTGTCATCCCAGTTAGAAATGATAAGGAAAAACGAAGCGACTCTTCTTGATACTCAATCCAAATTATCAGAATTGAACATGGCTAAAGATCCTTTTCATCAAGACTGGATGAATCTGAGCTGAGGATTTCCAATTCAGAGGATGCCATAAATGAACTGAAATACAAGCAATTAGAAATGGAATCAATGATAAAGGTTTTAGAGAAAGATTTCCTGGAGAACTCATATAGAATGAAAAAAAGAAATTTAAGAATTCAGGGCATTCCTGAAGGAGAAGAAAGATCCACTGGAGGCCTTCAAAACCTAGTAAATGATATCCTCAAGGAAAACTTCCCAAAGATAGCATAGGAAATGGATATATACACCACTGGGGCATTCAGGACTCCTTTGAAGGCTGACTTAAATGGATCATCCTTCAGACACGTCATTGCTCACATGCTGTCATTAGAGACCAGGGAAGCTATCCTGCAAGCAGCAAGACAGAAACCTCTTATTACTTATAAAGCAAAACCAATTAAAATTACTGCAGACTTTTCCATATCAACATTGAAAGCTAGAAAGGAATGGACACAGGTGATTCAAATATAAAAAAAAAAACAATCTCCAGCCTAGATTAATATATCCAGCAAAATTACCTTTACAAATAGACGAGGAATATAAGACATTTAATGACATTGAAGCTTTTAAACGATATGCAACCGCCAAACCAGCACTGGAGAGGTTTGTAAATCAATTACCACATCCAGGAGACTAAAGACAACCCTACAAAGGAAATGAAAGGACTGGTTAGCTGAGATGAGTGCAACCCAAGAAAGGACCAAAGAAAACATGAATCATAAATCAGTAACAGGTAATGATTGGATATATAACAATAAATGCTCCTCAATAATCTCTATTAATGTAAATGGTCTTAACTCACCAATTAAGAGACAGAGGTTGGCTAATTGGATGAAAAAACACAAAGCATCATTACGTGGTATTCAAGAAACTCATCTAACTCACAAAGACTGGAATAAACTGAGAGTTAAGGGTGGGAAAAATGTATACCTAGCGGGGGGGGGGGCAAAAGAAAGCAGGTGTTGCCATTCTAATTTCAGATAGATTAAATTTCATTCCAAAACTAATTAGAAGAGACAAAGGAGGACATTACATTTTAATACAAGGAACAACCAATCAAGAATCCATAATGCTCCTAAATATTTATGCCCTAAACATAGGGGCAACTAGCCTTATAAGACAAACCTTATGGAATATAAAGAACTTTATTGGACCAGGGTCAATAATTATGAGGGACTTCAATACCCCACTCGTGTCAAGAGACAGGTCATCAAGACAAAAAATCAACAGAGAAACGTCAAATCTAATCTCCACCCTAAACCAGCTGGATCTTACAGATATATACAGAATATTTCATCCATACGATGAGGGATACATGTTCTTCTCAGCTTGACATGGTACATTTTCTAAGATAGATCATATGCTAGTCCATAAGAAGTCCCTCAACAAAAACAAAAAAGTAGAAATCATCCCCTGTTCCTCATCAGATCATAATGGGATAAATTTGGAGCTCAATAGCATGAATAATTCCAGAAACTTTACAATCTCATGGAGACTGAGTAATATACTACTGATTGATCAATGGATCATTGATGAAGTCAAATTGGAATTTAAAAAATTCCTACAATCAAATGATGATAAAAACACATCCTACCAAAACACATGGGATACAGCAAAGGCAGTTTTAAGAGGGAAATTTATAGTATTAAGTGGCTTCATCAATAAAATAAAGAAGAGCCAAATAAATGACCTGATGACACAGCTTAAGCCACTAGAAATCCATCAAAAAGCAATCCTGAATGGAACACACAAAGAGCAATTACAAAAATAAAGGGAGAAATATCTCAATTAGAATCTAAAGAGATAATTCAAAAAATTAATAAGACTAAGAGCTTTGAAAAGTTTAATAAAATAGACACCCCTCTGGCTAACCTCATCAAAAAGAAAAAGGAAAAATCTAACATAGTACGGATTATGAAAGACAACGGATCCATAACTACTGACTCCAACGAAATACAGAAAATTGTCAGGGATTACTACGAGAGTCTGTGTTCCCCAAAATATGAAAATGCAGAAGAAATGGAAAAATTTATTAACTTGTATAATCTACCAAAAGTAACGCCAGAAGACAAAACTGACTTAAACAAGCCCATTACATATACAGAAATAGAAAAGGTAATTAAAGTCTCCCAACAAAGAAGAACCCAGGTTCTGATGTATTCACAGCAGAATTTTACCAAACTTTTAAAGAAGATATAATACCTGTCTTCCTCAAATTATTCCAAAAAATAGAAAAGGAGGGAACTCTCCCAAATACATTCTATGAAGCTACCATCACCCTGACACCTAAATGAGGAAAAGATTCTTCTAAGATAGAGAATTATAGATATATTTCCCTTATGAATCCAGATGCAAAAATATTTAACAAAATTCTGGCAAATAGAATCGAGCAGCATATGAAAAAGATTATTCACCATGACCAAGTGGGATTTATACAACAGATGCAAGGCTGGTTTAACATATGGAAATCAATTAATGTAATCCAACATATCAAGAAACTGGCAAACAAAAACCACATGATCATCTCAATTGATGCTGAAAAGGCCTTCAACAAAGTGCAACACCTTTTCATGATAAAAACACTGGAGAAGATAGGTATAACCTGCAAATACCTCAATATCATAACAGCCATTTATGACAAACCTATAGCCAACATTATATTAAATGGAGAAAAACTGAAACCATTTCCTCTTAGATCTGGAACAAGACAAGGATGTCCTCTCTCTCCTGTTCTACTCAACATAGTAATAGAAGTCCTGGACAGGGCAATCAGACAAGAGAAAGTAATCAAAGGGATACAGATTGGCAAGGAAGAGGTCAAATTATGTTTATTTGCAGGTGATATGATCTTATACCTGAAAGACCCCAAAACCTCAACCAGAAAACTTCTGGATCTAATTAACTCCTTCAGCAAATTTGCAGGCTACAAAATTAACACACAAAAATCAATAGCTTTTCTTTACACCAATTCCAAACAGGAAGAGAAGGAAATTTCAGGAAAATTACCATTCATGATAGCCCACCAGAAAATTAAATTCCTTGGAATCAGTCTAACCAAAGACCCTTCAGATCTCTACAAGGAAATTTTCAAAACATTAAAGAAAGAAATAGCAGAGGACACTGAAAAATGGAAAGCCCTTCCCTGCTCCTGGATAGGAAGAATTAATATTGTAAAAATGGCTATCCTACCAGAAGCAATCTATAGATTTAATGCAATACCCATTAAAATTCCACTGACTGAATTTACAGAAATAGAAAAACTGATCCAAATATTCATATGGAACCACAAAAGGCCATGTATAGCCAAAACACTATTAAGCTGCAAAACGATTGCAGGTGGAATCACAATTTCTGACTTCAAGCTATACTACAGAGCAGTAGTTGCAAAAACAGCTTGGTACTGGCACAGAAATAGGCCCAAAGACATCTGGAACAGAATAGAAGACCCAGAAAGACCTCAACACACCTATAGACACCTGATTTTCAACAAAGGAGAAAATCAAGTAAACTGGAAAAAGGACAGCCTTTTCAACAAATGGTGCTGTGAAACATGGTCATCCACATGCAGAAAAATGAGAGCTGACCCACCTTTTTCAATATACATGAGAGTTAACTCAAAATGGATAAAAGATCTCCACATAAAACCAGAAACTTTAAAACTTATAGAAGACAAGATAGGCAATACACTCCATCATATAGGCATAGGAAAATATTTCCTGAATAGGACTCCAATTGCTCAAGAAATTGCAACAAGAATAGATAAATGGGATTACATGAAATTAAAAAGCTTCTGCACAGCAAAAGAAACAATTAACAGCATCAAGGAAACCTCCATGGAATGGGAAAAAATTTCCGCATTTTATACATCAGATAAAGGTCTAATGACTAGACTCTATAAAGAACTCAAGAAAAAAACTCCCCCCAAAACAAATAACCCAATACACAAATGGGCAAAGGAACTGAATAGACAGTTCTCAAATGAAGAGGTCTGTAAAGCCATGAAACACATGAAAAAATGCTCAACATCCCTAGCCATTAGGGAAATGCAAATCAAAACAACTCTGAGATTTCACCTTACACCTTTCACCTTACACCAGTAAGAATAGCCAAGATCAATAAAACAAATAACAACAAATGCTGGTGAGGTTGTTCGAAAAGGGAACACTCTTACATTGTTGGTGGAGTTGTAAATTGGTCCAACCACTGTGGAAATCAATATGGAGATATCCTAAAAAACTAAAAATAGATCTACCATATGACCCAGTTATAACACTATTGGGAATTTACCCATAAGAAAATGTGTCATCATACCAGAGAGACACCTGCATCTCCATGTTCAATGCAGCACTTTTCACAATAGCAAGGATATGGAATTAACCAAAGTGCCCTTCAACAGAAGAATGGATAAAAGTCTATAGTACATATACACAATGGATACTACTCAGCAATCAAGAAAAATGAAATAAGGTCATTCACAGCAAAATGGATGGAATTAGAGAAACTTATTTTAAGTGAACAAACACAAGGTCAGGAAGAGAAACACCACATGTTCTCACTCATATGTGGGAGCTGAATAAAAGTTATAAGGAGGAAAAATCCTATTCAAAGGTCGGATCAAAATAAAAGGGAAAAAAGATAAGAATGGTGTCAACATAAATGGTCTAGAAAATGCATGCAATTTTTCTAACAAGATGAAAACAAAGATCACTACAGGAAAAGTTTCTGTCTTAAACAGAACTGAAACCCAAGGATGTATAGAAAAAAATTACCAAGTAAAAGATAGAGGAGACTTAGATGGGGAGGGTGGGAGGAGGGGAAGCATACAGGAGGGTCAGGGGGAACATATATGAATAATGTACATCAAAATGCATATTTGGAAATATCACAATGAAAAGCATGTCAGAATGAATCACATTAAGGTGTACATTAAAAATTTCCAATAAAAAATATCTAGTGTAGATTTCCAGGGTTTGAGATGATGATAATTCTTCCATGCATGTGCTTTTACTTGCTGCTTTCTTTCATACTTTGCTTGTGCTGTGTATATACTATGTCCTTTATTTTGTTTTCATTTTATTGTCCCTACGCCCCTTATTGATATTTTGTTTTTGATCAGTGTCTTGGGCAAAAATATATATTAATTTTCTATTACAGCATCCTTTTATTTATACTGGAAAGTAACTGGAAAGAAACTTGACATGACAGGAACATCAGAAAAGTAGAAATTTCTTTTAAGGCAGTACTTCTTTTTCTGTGTTTTATAGCCAACTCAACAAATTTCTTTGACTTCAAAAGGTAATGGCTACTTATTCCTTGGAATTTACAACAGTCTCAAGAGTTCTGCTTTTGAGACCTTTACTGCTCTCTGCGTGTTGCATGTGAGCCCACATGACAGGCCGGAGCTGCTGAGCAGAAACTTTAAAAGGCAGCTCATTTTTGGCCAGTTCTTAGTCTTTCCTCTTACATATGTAAGAGAAGGGCTACTACTTCCTTGACACAGGAGTAACAAGTCCCATTTAGCAGAGCCTCAGTGGATTCACAGTTTATGTGCAATGTGTGTGAAAAATACATGTGGTTCTAAGCCACTGAGATTTTGTGGTTGTTACTTGTTACTTACTTGTTACTTCAGGAAAGCTGAACAATACATAGCTCATATTTAGGCCTTGACTTTTGAAAATATTTGAGCAAGGAGGAAATACTTAGAACTTTTAATATTTTATTGAAGAAAGATGTCCAATTATTCTATGTTTCTCAGCCTAGTTTTTGAATACTTGAGTACTTGAGTAAAAAGGAAAAAGCTGAAAATGTATCTTTCCTACAATAATTCACCATATTGAATCTTTTGATGTAAATTGTGACTCTTGTCCATAAATAATTTTCATTGTGTGTGGTGATCAGATATTCCTCAGTGTGATGTATAATTCTGTATTGTTTTCAGTTTTGTAAACGAATATAATAACTTTTCATCCAACCTGTAGGAGTTTATGAGAGTCCATATTCACAGAAAATCAGCATGCCAATGCAAAAATAAAATTTTTCCATATTAAAAAAAATTGCAACATATACAAACTTTTATAACTTAGGTTGTTATATAGATCCTTATATTTTATGAGGCAAATATTAACTTTATGTTTCCATGAAACAAAATTTTAAGTAAGAATCTCATTCTTAAAATCAGTGTAGTTTAGTTTTAAATTATGATAATAACTTTGAGGTAGGTCTTTTGGATTTTTCTCAGGTGTGTATATATTTATATTGGATAAAAAATGTACTGGCAATATAACATTGAGATAGTATTTAGAAGGCTTCTGGTATTGGAAAAATTATTTTTCTTCTGTTGAAATATTAGTTTCATTGACTATATCAGGTTTGAAATATCTATACCCAGGCTTAATTTTTCAAGTAAAATATATTTTTATTGTAAAATACATATTACAGTAAAGTTATACATAGGGTGCATTTACGTGACTTCCTGCAAATGACAAAGAATTTTTCTTTGCAGTATTAGAGATTGAACCCAGGGCTTTGTGCCTGCAAGGCAAGCGATCTCCCACTGAGCCATGACCCTAGATCCTTTTAATTTTTTATTTATTTAAAGACAAGATATTACTATGTTGCACAGGCTGCCTCTGGCTTCGAACCTTTAATCCTCCTGCCTCAGCTCTCTGAAGAGGTAGAATTACAGGCATTCCTGGTCAATCACAAGGAATTTGACATTTGATTTTTCATAAAAATAAGAATGAAATTTAAACTATTTGTAGAACTTTTTTGTTAATGTTGTACCATGAAAAATGTCAAAAGTGTTTTTGTTAGGTGCCATTGAGTTGGTGTCCGACTCATGGTGACTCTGAATACAACAGGCAAAACAGTATTGTTAGTGCTTCTCTGCTATTCCTAGAGTTTTTAATGGCTGAGTTTTTTGGGGAGTGGTTTGCCAGGTCCTTCTCCTAAGCCTATAGCATCTGGCATTCCCAGGCAGTCTCCCATCCAAGTACTAACCAGGCTTTCTGAGATCTGATGGGATTGGATGCTACAGTGGTATGATTGAAGGCATCAAACATATAGTAAACTTGAAAAAAATATTGTTGGGAATATCTGTATACTTACTACCAGGATTCTTTAATCAATGGTTTGCTAAAACTTATTTTATCATTTATATCATCTCCCTCATGTGTCTGTCTGCATGTTGTGCTGTGGGGGCTTGTGTTACTGTGATGCTGAAAGCTATGTCCCTGGTATTTCAGATACCAGTAGGGCCACCCATGGTAGACAGGTTTCAGCTGAACTTCCAGATTAAGACAGACTAGGAAGAAGGACCCAGCAGCCCACTCCTGAAACAATTAACCATTGAAAACTCTATGAATAGCAGAGAAACACTGTCAGATATAGTGCCAGAAAATGAGCTTCCTAAGCAGGAAGGTATTCAAGAAAAGACCAGGGAAGAGTTGCCTCCTCAAAGTATAGTTGACCTTAATGACAAGAGTGGAGTAAAGCCCATGGACCTCCTTTTACTGATGTGGCATAACTCAAAGTGAGAAGGATCACAGTGGCTAGAACAATGGGATCAAACTTAAAAATATAGTGTGCATGGCAAAGTGTATGGTGGTGTTTTTTTCTGTTATACATAGGGTTGCTGTGAGTGGAACCTGACTTGAGGGCATCTAATAACTACACCAATATATTCATCTACCATTGTATATATCCATAAATCATCTTTTCTGCTTGTTTTTTATATGTCAAAGTCAATTATAGACATCAATACAGCTCTCCCTAAATACTTTAGTGTGTGTGTAATGAAATAGAGTTAACTAGTCATTTATAGTCATTATTTTGATGTAAAAATTATTTAAAATATAATGTGTGAGTCATAATTGCATATAAAGAAACTTGTAAGAAACATATATATATACAAATATATGTGTGTGTGTGTATGTGTGTGTATATATATATATATATGGGGCTGGGATTTAGCTCAATTGGTAGAGCACTGCTCTACAGTCCCTGAGGTCCCTTGTTCGATTCCCAGCACTGCAAAAAAGGGAGAAGGACATGGCAATCCACTCCTGTGGCAATCCACTCCCAACGCAATCCCATAACAATCAGCCATTGGCCATTGAAAACCCTATGAGGGTCGCTATGAGTCGGACACGACTTGACGGCACCTAACAACAACAACAACAACAACAGCTTGCATGCTTTGCAAGTGCTGGACCACTGAGCTGCATCTTTCAGCCCATTTTTTTTGTTTACTTTTTGAGACAGGGTCTTGCTAAGTAACGCAGACTGCCTCTGTTCTCGAACTTGCGATCCTCCTGCCTCCACCTCCTGAGCCACAGGGATTACAGGCATGCGCCACCACACCCAGCTAGAACAGGCTTACCTTAATTTTATAAAACCTAATTATATATTCTTTAAGGGTAAAAATAAACCTCTCCACAATTAGTAAATGAGCTGTTGCTGAATCTAAAAAGGAAATATTTATTCCAATTTTTTACTTTCACTCATACTTTATCTTATATAAATGTGTGTTGATAACCATATATTTTTCTAATTAAATGCCAATAGAAGGCTTCCATAGTATTACTACAGACATGGTCCATTCTTTAAAGAAAGTTCTTACCTTCAAAATTTAACAAGTATTTTTCATCTCCTCTTTTTCTTTTCTTCTGATAGTAATAATTATAATCATAGAAACTATAAGTTTCAATTGTTCACTACATTGGAAAATGTGCTATATGCATGAAACATTATTAAATTTATTATTTTAGCTGGGATAAGGGTGTGGCAGTCCACTCACAAACAATGCTGAAATCAATCAGCCATTGAAAACTCTATGAGGGTTGCTATGAGTTGGACCTGGCTCAATGACACCTAACTACAACATAATATGAGATAAAATTTAAGTAGTCCTGATATTATAAATGAAGAAATTGAAAAAAAAAACCAGATTGTTATTTTTCTAAGGTCATAGAGCTGATAAAGTATGGAACCGGAATGCCAGCCTAGGTTTCTCTGCTAGTGTTTAACTGTCATATGCTACATTGAAGCTCATGGACTTCTGAACTTTGGAATGTGAGACACAGTTAGTGGTTGCTGTGGTTTGGATGTGGTTTGTCCCTTAACAGTTCATATATTGGAGACTAGGCCCTCTGTGTGGTGGTGTTGAGGTGATAGGACCTAGTGTAAGGTAGTTAGATCATTGAGGGTGCTGCCTTTGGAAGGAACTGATGGGATCCTGGTTCATTCTTATGAAAGAGTTGCTATAAAAGCAAACCTGACCTCTGAATTACTCTCTGTCTTCTTGTCTCACCATGTGCTCCTAACTTTGTGAGGCAATCTGCTGTAGAGCCCTCACCAGAACAGAACAGAGGGTGCTGGCACCATGCTGGGGAACCCTCAGTGATTCTGAGTGTCTCTTTTAGTTCTTGCTTGGTAAGACAAGTGTAATTTGTGGGTTTAGAATTTCCTAAGAAAAATTCTCATTGCTTTTGCTTTTATGTTTTATGTGCCTCTTCTCTAACTTTACTTGGGATTGGAATGGCTAATATTAATTTCAGAAAGTTTTTAAATACTACTAAAAATTCAGAATTTGTTAAACACTAAATTTTAAGTACTAAATGAATCTCTTTAGAGAAAGTGTGCAAAAATACTGATACTATTTCACCATGACTTTTCAGTCCCCATCCTTACTAATGACCGATTGTTGTGTTTACTCTAGGCTGCTTGGAGATTCTTATCATTCTATGAGCAGGGAGTAAGGCAAAAGATAATCCTAAGGAGTAAGAGACCCAGAGAAGATGAAACATTCGGATTTCTTGTTGGACTTCATTGAGATAAAGCATAATAAAATATTCTTTCATATCTGAAAATGGAAAATTAACAGTATTTGTGTTGCTTGTTGATTTGTTAGGCTTATCATTTTATATTTTTCAGGCAATCATAGCACAAGATTTGGGGTGATTGATTATTTATTATCATGTTATTGTTTTTAGATGCCATTAAGTCAAGACCAACTCATAATGACCCTAATGTACAACAGACAAAATACTTCCCAACACTATACCTTGCTTGGCACTATTGTCAGTGCTTCTCTGCTATTCATAAGATTTTCAATGGCTGATTGTGCTTTGGGGATTGGGCTGCCAGGTCCTTCTCCCAAGCCTACATCACCCAGTATTCCGAGGCAGTCTCCCATCCGAGTATTAACCAGGCTTCTGAGATCAGATGGAATCGGACACCACAGTGGTACAGCTGTAGGCATTTATTGTCATAGGATAATTTAAAGGAATAGAACATGCAAGGATCATGAGATTGAGTGGTTATTTTTGGATCATGAAAGGGACAAACTTAGGTCCTAAAATATTTGGCTCAAGGAACAAAAGGAAACATGTTATGTAACCATGTTGCAGGATTTCTCTTCTACCTCAGATGGTTTACTAAGGCTTCTGAAAAAATAAATATTGGATAAATTGATGTACCAGAAGCAGAGTTTACATTATATTTTTCCACATACATTTGTGGTATATGCGTGTAAACAAGAGTTTCTGAAAGAAATAGAAATCTTTACAATGTTCCATTCACTGTGATATTTTCTATTCTATTCTATTCTAAGGGAACAGTGTCTTAGTTATAAAATGTAGTCATTAGATCATATTTGGGATTTGGAAGCAGGCAAATTCAAGGGGCAAATTTAGGGGATATAGTACGCTAGGTAAACAGTTCATGTTGTTGTTAGGTGCCGTTGAGTCGTGTCCAATTCATAGCGTTGTGTACGACTCATAGCAACACTCATAGGGTTTTCAATGGCAGATTTATTTTTTTGGGGGGGATTGCCTTGGGAGTGGGTTGCCACATCCTTCTTCCATTTTTGTGGTGCTGGGAATTGAACTTGGGACCTCAGAGACTGCAGAGCAGCGCTCTACCAACTGAGCTAAATCCCAGCCTCTAAACACTTCATAGTAGTCTCTTTATTTGTCTTTTAATCAATTTATTCTTCATCTGCTGCTAAGTTCTTCTTCCTTTTGCCTTTGTATTTTTATTTATACTGCATCTGACTACAACTTGCCACATCTCATTGGACTGTGGGTAGATACATGACCCCAAAGAGATCAACCCATAGGCTGAGTAATGTGAATTAGATGCCTGGATTATTTAGATTTTTCTGGGATTCTGATAGAACTGTACAAGTTCATTTTCAGGGTCAATTTTAGATTTTTCTTCCTTGTATCCAAATATGATTTAATAAATGGTCACTTATTTCCATTGCTACTGTTTAAAGCTCAGTCCATCTATGGATAGACATGGTGTCTATAGCCTAAGCTATTACTTGCTACCTAGTCAATGTACTATAACTGTGCAAATACTCTTTATAGCATTGGAGAAGTTTTATTCTCAATTAAATTAAGTAAACTTTTATTTTTCTGATTGATTCAACAACTCTTCAGACAGTCAAACCAAGATGGCTAAGTAGTCAGTAATTTCTGTTGAGTGACTGGCAGGTCACAGCCTCACTTTCTTCAGTCATTTCTTCTTTCATTTCTTTTGGTTTCATTGGATAGACATTGTATTTTCAACATAAGTACTTTTCTCATTGGGTTGTTAGATGGAATCTTGATATATTGACATACCACGTGGTTTAACCATGGAACAGATTCTAAGTCTCCTTTTTTTCTTCATGAAACATGAATTTAGGGATACTCCAGAATCCCAAGGTTTCTTTAATATTTGGAAGAGTGACTTGAAGATGGAATATTAAGCCACTTTGGTAATTTTTAAACATTTCAAAAGTTATATATTTTCACCCTAAGGTTAATTTTTCATTTTCTAAGACCGCAGAGCTGTTTTTGGCCTGAGGCCAAATATTTAGACACACTGAAAAAGAATCCCATTTCGAAGCTTTCATTCAATTAGTTATTTTCAAAGGGTAAAAGAGAACAGAAATTGATTTTCTTTTGTGAGAAAAGCAGATAAGAGATTTTTGGATAAATTTTGCCAGTAGGTTTAATAGTGAATATACATTTTATATTAATATCCTTAAGTTGCAGTTTCATTTCCTTTGTTTTTAAAAATAAACAAGAGTTGAACAAGCATATGCACTGGTTAGTTTGGAAGATATCTTCATGTCCATATGTTTACAGAACTATTAGAGCCAGTGGCTTTATTCTAGGGAGATTTGATATGTTTTTGTTGAACATTTTGATTGGGGATTTACATTAAGATACTATTTTTTGTTTTCATTACTGGGAATCGAACCCAGAACCTTATAAATAAAATTACTATCATTGATAACATTTTGTATTCAATGATTTTTCTCTTTCCCCCAACCCTTCCCATTCCATAAAATTAGGGAGAGTTAACTTCCAAATAAATCCCAATATATTTTCATTCTTCTGTTGGGACAGAAATATATATACCCTTCTGCACTGCAAAAATAAATTTAAAAAATAGAAAAAATAAATATATTTCAGTATTTGAGTTTACCACCAGACCCAGTGGCAAACCAGAATTCAGACTGTCCATCACCAGCTCTGGGAATCATATATACAGACAACAAAATAATAAAAGTGTAACCTTAAGCCTGGGTATTCTTACTCTCCTCTGGATGTATCAAAAATTCCCAAGTGGCTCAAGTCAATGTCTTCTGTCTCTATAGGGAAATGAGCATGGATTGATTATTATGAATATCCAGAATCAAAGAGCAGGGAAAGAACAAATTTCTTAGAATTGCTTCTATGAGTAAAGGCTACATCAGCCAGAGAGGGAAATTATCTAACTCTTGAAAAAAAAAAATAAGTTATAGCAGATAATAAATGAGATCCAGAAATAGAAAAGTGCTGAAAAATACTATACTAAAATATGTTTCAAAGGATTCCATTTACCATCTGCCATCTTAATTCTTACTAAAAATTAAAAACTTTAAAAAAAGTATCAGATACATTGATTCTTTAATATCTTTCTACACTTTGCTATGTGGCTTCTCTTCTCTCTCACCTCTTTTCTTCTCTTTTCTGTTATTTCCTACTCCACGAGTGAAAAATATAGGAAGAGGGGTTCTTGCTTTTTAAAAAGCTATGCATATTCATGGAGTACCATATGATGTTTCAATGCAGGTATGCCTTGTGTAATGTTTAAACCAGTATAAATATATCTGTCTTCTCAAACATCTATCATTTCTTTGTGGTAAAAAACATTCAAGAGTCTTTCTTCAAAGTTCTCATGTGTTATATGGTAGTTTAGCTGTAGATAATGCTAATGTGTGATAATGTAGTATAAAATCTCTTTTCATTAGTTTACTTTTCCATCCTTTTATCTTCAACCTGCCTGTATTATATTTGAAGTGAATCTTTTGTAGGCAGCACATTATTGGGCCATGTTTTACTATATACCATGCTAATCTCTGTCTTTTAATTGTTATATTTTAACATTTTACATCTAACTTAATTATTGATATGTTGGGGCTTAAGGTAACACTTTTATTATTTTGTTTTCTACTTATTCTTTGTGTTTTTTATTCTCTGTTACATTTTTCCTATCTTCCTGTGAATTGCTAAAACATTTCTTAGAATTTCATTTTGATTTATCTGTAATATTTTTGAATGTATCTTTTTGTGTAGATATTTCACTATTTGCTTTAGGTATTACATTATATATCTATAATTTATCACAATCAGCCATTTGAAACCATATGACGTTCTCTATAACTCGGACCTGACTGGAAGGCACTTAACAACAACTGTAACTATTGTTTTCAAGTTACAACAGTCAACTGTCTGGTCTATTGATTTTATTTTATTT
>VMDO01036645.1:0-14963 GCA_007922755.1 Pedetes capensis
ATACAATGATGGTGGAGGTTACAAAAGCAGAGAGGAGTTCTCATCAAAGCCCACTTCTCTTTCTTCGCTTCCTCCTTCCAACAGAAATCACTCCATTTATATTATTCTGTAACTTGCTTTTTTATTTTAGTTAACTTGGCCACATATTATGGGCATTAGGTCAACAGAAGTTTACCCTTCTGGGATTATTATATGTAATTAAGAAAAAAAGAAACCTTAATTTTAGTTGTATAATTTAATCCTTTCTGAGGGATATCTGATTTCAGAGATGTTAAAATGTGTGTGCAGGAAGTGTTTCTTAGGGTGAAATGTGGCATTTTGTTATTTCTAAACGCCTCTTTAATGTTTTGAGTATGAAGGCGCCCTATTTTACTGTCTCCTTGTTAATGGACATTCAGGTTGTGTTTAGCTTTTTTTGCTCTTGCCATTGAAGACAGTGCTGCAGCAAGCCTATTTTTTATGCATATGTCTTAAGCAACTAGTGCTTTTATATTTATTCACTTAAACTTTTAACTTTGAGATTGTTTCAGATTCCTATGCAGTTATAAGAAATAGTGTAATCTTAATTTCTCCCAATGGCAACATTGTGTAAAACTCTAGGACTGTTTCTCAAATTTCTGTAGGGGTGTGTGTGTGTGTGTGTTTGTAGGT
The DNA here is from genome assembly GCA_007922755.1 of Pedetes capensis. Classification (NCBI taxonomy): domain Eukaryota; kingdom Metazoa; phylum Chordata; class Mammalia; order Rodentia; family Pedetidae; genus Pedetes; species Pedetes capensis. The sequence goes on from VMDO01036645.1 coordinate 652, forward strand.
TTGTGTTTCTCTTGCCGCAGTTGGGATCACCTTGTCCTTTTATAACCACACCCACCCGTCCCTAACTCTTTGCAACCACTGCTCTGTTCTCTAATTCTATAATGTCATTTTAGGAATGGTGGATAACTGGAATCCTGTAGTATGAGTTTCCTGGGATTGCTTATTTTTTCATTTAGCATAATTCCCTTGAGATTCACCAAGGTTGTAGCATTTGTCAGTAGTGTCTTCCCTTCCATTGGTGAATGGTCCATGGTTTGAATACACCACAGCTGGTTTAATCTAACTCCTTGAAGGACATCAGGGTTGTTTTCAGGTTTTGGCTATTACAAACAATGCTGCTATGACCATTCATGTACAACTATTCACACACACGTGTGTATGACTGTAAGTTTTAATTTCTCTGAAATAAGTACCCCAGTGTACCGTTGCTAGGTTGATGGTATTTGCATCAGAAACTGCCAAAAGTTTACATTCCCACCAGCAGTGTGTAAGTGACCCAGTTTCTCTGCATCCTTGCAGGCATTTGGTATTGTCATATCTTGTTGTGGTTTTAATTTGCATCTCTCTAACATTTAGCTCAGTGGGTAGAGCGCTGCGCTGCAGTCTCTGGGGTCCAGAGTTCAATTCCCAGCACTGCAAAAATGGGAGAAGGGGCTTGGTAATCCACTCCCAAGGCAATCCCGAAAAAACAGTCAGCCATTGAAAACCCTATGAGGGTCGAGATACCGACTCGAGGGCACCTAACAACAACAACACAACAACAATGCTGGACTTCTTTTCATGTGCTTATTGGCCATTTGTATATCCTCTTTGGTGAAGTGTCTGTTCATGCCTTGTTCATTTTCTAATTGGTAGTGCTTTTATTTTTATAAGATAAATTCCTAGAAGTGGGATTGCCAGGTCAAAAGGGTATGGACATTTAAAACATTGTATTGCCTGATCTCTGTAGAAAAATGTAGCAGTCTGCATCCCTCTGCTTACCTACAGTATGCATTTCTCCATGCTCCTGTGAGCACTGTGATTGCCCTTAAAATTCTCAGTCCTACAATGCTATCATAGCATTGTTACACTTTCTTGGCTACTAGTGAGACTGAATCTTTTCACATGTTTATTAGCCAGCATGTTTCCTCCTTTTGTGGTTGGTTCATTATCTTTGTACTTATTTTTTTGAGGTGATTACAAATGGATTTAAAAAAAGTTTTTATGTACTGTAAATATTAATCCTTTTTTTAGTTATGTGTGCTATAAATATTTTCTCCAGTCTGTCACTTACTGTTTCATTGTTTTTGTGAAATTGTCATGTAGACACATAAAAAATTTATGCAATTAATTCTGTGAACCTTTAACATTTGTGGTTTGAGAATGTCTTGTCATCAGGTTCTTCAGTATTTTTCTCTATTATTTTTACATTTTTATAGGTATTTTTTTTTTTTTTACTTAACATTTTCTTTGATCTTGATGCAAGTTTACTGCTGTCTGTTCTTTGAGAAGTAAGTTTATCTTTATTTTCCTTTAGTCCCTTGTGTCTACATTATTGGTTTAATAGCCCATTCTTGCCCATCTGAACTGACATGGTGCAGTTACTATATATAAAATGTTTCCATGTTTGTTTGGGTTTGGAGAGGAGCTTTCTATACTGTTGCATCAATTTGTTTTACTTATTTCTGTTTCCCAAACTGCTGTGCCAAATCCTCCCTCACTGCAATCTTTGTTGGAATCATCTTAAATTGCTATGTTTTGATGTTACAGAGTCTTTTATTACAGTACTTTTTAAAAATTTGTGGGTTGTGTGTGTGGTAGTTGAGATTGATCCTAGGGTCTTGTGCTAGGCAAGTGCTCTACTACTGAGCTACATACCCAGCCCCCCCTTTTTTTTTTTGCAGTACTGGGGGGTTGAACCCAGGGCCTCACACTTGCATGCTTTGAAAGTGCTTTATCACTGAGCTGTACTCCCAGGCCTTTATTTATTTATTTTTTGACTTTTTAAAAATTTTGAGACAGAGTCTCACTAAATTGCACAGACTATCCTTGGTCTTGCAGTTGGGATTCACCTGCCTCTGCCTTCTGAGTCCCTGGGATTATTGACATGAGCTACTGTGCCCAGCTTTCCCCAGTCCTTCAAAAAAAAATTTTTTTTTAATTTCTTTTTCTTTTTATTTTTTTGGAGACAAGGTCTTGTTAAATAGTGCAGGCTGCCCCTGAACTGGAACCTGCTATCCTCCTGCCTCAGCCTCTTAAGTTACTGTGATTATAGGCATGCACCATGGCATTATACACATTTTAATATCTATTTGTAGATCTGCTTTTTTAACTTAGCATTGTAATCTAAGCTTTTAAGAATGTTTTCAGCAGGCTGGCCATGCCTGTAATCCCAGTGACTTGGGGTTGAGAGGGAAGGTAGAGGCAGGAAGATTGAAAGTTGAAGGGTGGAGATAGCCTGTATAATTTAGCAAGACCCTGACTCAAAAATAAAAATTAAAGTCAGTGGTAGAGCACTTGCAAAGTGTGTGTGTGAGGCCCTGAGTTCAACCTCTAGGTACTGTTAAAAAAAAAGTTGTGTTCAAGTTTTGTATGTGTTTTAAATAGTTACCCAATTTTTTTTCTCATTTTAACCTTTAAACCATATTTGTTCATTGTTTATCTATAGCTCCAGGTAGCAATATTTCTAGTTCTTAAAGCACGGTACTCTTTTAATGCTTGTTTTAGAAAATGTGGTAAGTTCTGCACAATGTGAAGAAAAGCCAGACCAGTAACTCTTTCACCAAGTGGCCATTAATTTTTTTAGATAATTCCCTTCAGAATTGTTGTGTGTATGTGTGTGTTTAGCATAATTAAGAGTACAGTTAATGTACAGATTCATATCCAGCTTGTTTTTTATTTTACATTACATTGTAAACATATTTGCTTATTATAAACATTTGGTAAATGTTTTAAGGGCAAAATGTTTTAAGGGCATTTGATTATATGCTATACTATCATTTGTTTAGCTACCAAAACATTAAATATTTAGATGGTTTCTAACTTTCCATGAGTATAAATAATGTTGTTTTGAATATGGCTATTATTAGATCTTTATCTGACCTATAGAATATAGACTAGGTTGATTTCTGTTAGTGAAATTCATAGACAAAAGGTTTGAGCCTCTTTACAAACTTGGTTTATAAAACATAAATGTAGGGCTTGCCCCATTTCAAATGATTGCCTGTAATGGCCTGCCTTTAGCAAGGCTAGTTGATTATTATATTGTCTTAAATCTGAGGTACTGCTAGTGCTGTTAATTGGCTGATTTTTATGGGTTCAGCTGACTCCATTCCAGGTAACATTGGAGTTTTACAAATGAGGATAGTTTTGTTCATTTTTGTGATTGTACTTGACCTCAAAAAGGTCCCAGTAAAGCTGTAAAATAGTAAAACAGCCAATTTGTAATATGCTCCTCTGTCACCAGGTTAATTTAAAATGATTTATAAAAATGAAACACTAATAAATTGAAGCCTGTCATGCCTGTTCTTCTAACATTGACCGTGAAAAAGTACGGATTCCTGGGAATCTTGTTTTAGGTTACTGTGGCAGGTTAAACAGTGTTGAAATGTAGGACAAAGCTCATGAAAACAGAATCTTAACAGTAAACCGGTTGAGCTCCAACAGCCCCCAGTGTTGCTGGACGGTTTTAAATTAAATTTAGCAAGAGGAAGCTATGTCATTTTCCACTCATTAATTCCTTTACCCCTTCTTCATTCTTCTCCTGAGCACCTTTAGGAAAACTTTTTAAATAGTTTTGAGGTCTAATTCATATGCCATAAAAATCTACCCTTTGTAACATATACTTGAGTGACTTCTTAGTAAATTTTTATAATTGCACAACCATCACCACAATTCAGTTGGAGAACATTTCTAGCGTCCCCCTAAATTCCTTGCACCAGTTTACAGTTAATCCTTGATTCTGACCACAGCCCTGGACAACCACAAATTGCCTTTCAGTTTCTATATGTTTAACTTTTCTGGACATTTCATGGAATTATACAGTGTGTGGTTTGGGGGATTTTTTTTTTTTTTAAGCATCATGTTTTCAAAGTTCCTTTTGGTTGCCAAATTGTATTCCATTGTACAGGAACACCATATTTATTCATCTGGGAAATAGGTGTATATGCATAAAAAGTTGGAATGATTTTGTTGTCTTTTGATTTTTTAAAAAGTTAATACATTAACTGTAATTAAGTACCCTACTTAATTAAAGACAAGTCCCCAGTTCATTAACTTGGATTGGAAGTTTGATGTGATATAGTTCCACAGAGAAGCCAACCTGTCACAAAGAAGCCAAAGAACGTTTAGCAGAGAACATTTTGGGAGACAATAGGGACTGAGCTGAGAAAATAAGGAGTCACATGAAAGTAGGTGCTCTTTTCATGTTGAAGGACTTATCACCTAACTGAGCAAAGACAGGAAGCAGTGGAAAGTGTTGGCCGACAGGCGTGGAACAGTGCCTGCAGTGTGCCCACCACAGACTCATGGGAGAGCAAATGTGTCCTCCCTGACTCCCTAGCCTTAGCTGACCTGGATTTGAATGACAAATTATGTAAGCTCTCCTGAGATGCATCTCTTACCAAAATGCATGTTGAGTCTGTAACCGGTGTTCCCTGGAGGGACCATTTTGGTTACATACTCCATAGTGCAGGGACAGCTCATAGCAGGAGGAGAAGGCCATGGCAGTCAGATTGCTAACACAGAGAAGAGCATACACTGCTGTGGAAAGCAGCTCAGACTGAAGAAGCACTCAGGGAGGCTTCCTGGAGGAGGGAACACATGAGAAGTCTTTGAAGACCGGGACATATGAGCTCAGGTTAAATGAGGGGGCATTACATGTAATAGCCTCAGCGAGGTAGGCGTCCTAATGGGCTGAAGATAGGAGTAGCACCCACGTGGGTTTCTCTGCTGTGTTAGGTTAGTTGTACCCTGTCTGCGTTGGCAGGTAGTGCGGATGATTCAACCCAAATCTCAGGGCCTGGGTTTGAGCTGTTCACCTACTTGGCTGTATTCCATTCCCTGAGGGGCCAGGTTTTATCTAGAGCTGCCAGGCATTACTGACCTGTGCTTTGGGGCCAAGCAACCTGCCAGCGATTGTTAACTGGATTGTTGTTTTTGAGGAGGTTCATTTAAAGTTAGAGGCTTTGGGTAGTTACAGAGAAGTCTGAACATAGTCTGAGGGTTTTTGTTTTTGTTTTCTTTTTCCTGAGATAAGGCTCAGGTCTGGCTCCGTTTTTGGGTACTGGAATTTAGGTAATTGTGCTGTGTCCAAGCTTGCAGAAAGCTCTCAAAAATGTTCCTGTATGGATATGGAGAGAGACTAGCAACTGCATATCTAATATTTAAGAACACCATCTGCTCAGCCAAGAGGGTTGTTTCAAAGTAGGGGAGTATTCTGGGACTCATGATCCCTTCCCTCTGGAATGGCATTTCAGGAGCACATGCTGTGTGCCAGGTCCAAGGTACAGGGGATCCGGGAAGGTGGCTACCAGACCATGTAATTGAGGTGAACTCTTAGGTTGGGCGTTCTCCAATGTGGGCCAGTTTTGATCACTTGGCAGTGGTAACCTAGAATGCTTAGATGGATTAGTGATGTCTGGCACAGACACAGAAGACAGTAAAGGCACGAATGGTGTGGATTTGCTGATGCTTTCTTAGAGTTGTCTGGTATAGACAGAATAACTAGAGAAAAGATTGGGTATGGAGTGACCATAGACTGGAGGACGTTTGCCTTGGTGGTATGGGGTGAATGGGTAATAGTGGGGCGGGTGGGCCAGGAGTATAGATGTTGCTTCTTACTCACTGTCTGCAGGAAGTCACTTAAATGTCTTTAAGCCTCAGTTTCTTCTAGTGTAAAAAGGGGATAATACCGGTAATACCTGCCTCACCTGTATAATAATGTTGATGGGAGGAACTAGTGAAATAATGGGTATGAAAATGTTTGGCCACCCACAGAGTGACAAACAACTGGAGAATAATTACTACAGGTGTGATGGTGGGTGGAGCAGGACGTTCCTTATAGTTAGGCAAAGTTGAGCCAGGTGGCGGTGGCCTCAGGGCCCTTGCACTGGCCTCCTCTGTCTGCTGCCTCTTGTCATATCCAGGACATAATTTCAAGGCTACTTCCACTCAGGCCACAGAATCTAAGCCTGACTTTTCCTGGTCCCCATTTTCCATACCATCCTGTTTTATTCACAGTTCTCATGAATGGAAATGATCTGGTTGCCTTATTTATTTCCCTCTTCTAGAATATGTAGACTTTGTACCCCCAGAGTCCACATGGGAGATGTTCAGGATTCTTAGCATTGGCTGAATGAGTGAATGGAAGGGCTCTGAAGTCCTAGGCAGGGGCCCAGGAGCCCTGGAAGTATTGTTGAGAATCCAGTATAGTTGCTGTGACCTCAACTCTCTGTGTACATGTTCCCAAATCTCCCATTTCATTAGTTATTGAGAAATAAATTCAATTAAGTGCACAGTAATTGTAATTTAACTGAAAATTCCGTCAGCTCTGGATCTGAATTCACGAGGTAATCTCTTATAACCAAATAAATCAGAATTCTTTTTTTTTTTTTTTAAGGGTAAGTAACAGGCCATGAAATTACACACTTTCCAATTTGGCAGGCTGGTGAATTCAGTCTTTGAAAATGTAATTGCACTCCTTAAATCACATGTCACATGAATTAGAGTTGAAACTTGTGAATTGGATGCAATTAACATCCAACCCCTGCCCACATGAGCTGATTTGTTTTTAAATTGCCCCCGCCCCTGCTGCCTGGCACCAATTCCCTCTCCCTGGTTCCTCCAGCACTGTTACTGTGCTTTCAGGGGTGTGAAGAACATGAATTGGGGGCGTGTGTAGAGCAGCCAGGTCAGCGCCCAGGCCCCTGCCTGTAAATTCAGGTTTACTCCCTCGACTCCTAAGCTCCTGGAGATTCTGGGGCCACCCTGTCCCAAGGCTGCTTCCTTCCCAGGGTGGACTGATGAATCACTGGTTCTCTCGCAGGGTGACCTGTCTGTGTGCCCAGTTTGAAGCCGTCCTGCAGCATGGCTTGAAGAGGAGTCGAGGACTGGCGCTCACCGCGGCGGCCATCAAACAGGCAGCGGGCTTCGCCAGCAAAACCGAGACAGGTACTATGTCGCCTCCTGTGGCTCCGAGGGCCCTGTCTTCTCTCTGCTCTGTGGGGCTTATTTATTTCTCAGTGGTGGGCAAGACACTCATTCCATAGGACTGGGCTGTGTGTGTGTACGTGCAGAAATCTCTATCTTATTTGTAGTAAAAAAAAAAAAAAGATATTACATCTTAATTTAAATGAAGTCAGCCTTTGTGCAGAATTCTCAGAGGCAGGTGTTACTGACACCTCTGGGCCTGGGGAACTGCAGCCAAGGTGCTTATTTCACCAGTGTGGCATGACAATTGCTGAGAAATTAATAATCTGTTTTAATTTTATGCATGGGGATAGCGTGGCATCTCATAGTTAAATGTTTCCAACAGCAACAGGAAGCCTGCAGGTCTCTGAGCTCACAGTTCTGCTATCATCCTTTTTACTGTAAAATGGATTTGCTGTAAAAACACATTCCTAAGCAATAGAGAAAGTGCTAGTAATAGTAACTGTTAACATGTGGTGCTTAGTGTGCCTGGCCCGCCTTTAGTCTCTGATAGAGGTATGGATGAGAAGGCTGTGCCCAATGGTCCACTCCGGACGTGAACCTGGAAGTGAATCATGTCATGTGAAGGCGGCCTGTGGTCTCCTCCTCCCCCACATGGCGAAGGGTAGGCTCTTTCTGACCCTGCTGGTGACTGCTGCCCTCAGTTCCCACATCTTTCTTGCCTCCAGGCTAATGTCAACAGCACCCACACCGCTGAAGAAGATGTTTCTCTTCCTCCAGCTCTCCTCCTCTCAAGGCAGGCTGTCAGTGCCAGGTGTTGGGGGCAGGTGTGTGGGGGATTCTAACTGAATCCTTCCCCTTCCGTCCTAGGTGGCTGTCCTTTCTTTTCTCTCACCCCTTCAGCGAACCTTTGAGTCCCGTTGTTGGTCTGTATCAGTTTGGTCCTTTTCAGAAACGAATGTGGTTCCATTGTGGTCAGGAGACCACTTGGAAGAGGATTCCTGTTGTTGTGGAATTTCAGGCTTCCTGGCTCCCCTTCTGAAAAAGCTGGCAAAGGAGGGGGCGGGTTCAGAGAAGGACCAGCATTAGGGACCTAAGCCTTTGTAGAAATCACTGCCAACTGCCCTGGCCACCCCAGATATCAACTTCAGTGGTGTCTCAGTGGCTGCTCGTCTGTGGGCCTTTGAGTAGGGGTGGCTCAGTGTTCCTGCTGGCTGGTGAGCTTTTCCCAGAGCGCCCTTGGGCTTGCTGGGCCCTTGTTTTCTTGTCTCCGTCTTGCCTGTTTCTGGGGGATGGATGTCTTACAGATCTGGGGGGAAGTAAGCCACAAGGCTCTTAGTCTACCTCCATTGGGCAAGGGCAAGTGTCAGCCATGGCAGAGCTGACCCCAGCTTTGAGTGAGGCTGTGAGGACTGGGCTCCGACGGCCTGGAGAAAGCTGTAAACATGGAGACTCTCGTCCCTGGGGGGCTGCGGGGAGGATTTGGTGAGGACCTCATTTGAAACACTAAGCAGTGTAGAGCCTGCTACCCGTCTCCCAGCAACCTTAACTTTTAACCTGTCCCTCAGGGCTCTTCCGGTTCCCAGCCAGACTAGGCTTCTTGGCGCTCGCTCCTCAGCGCTGAGCATGCGGGAAGCACCAGCTTGTTTGCGGGTGCCTGGCAGGGCCTCAGCTGCATTCTCCACCTGCACTGACTGGGCTGGGCGGACTGTGGCCCTGGCTGGTTTCTGCTGATAAGGTTGAGCAGATGGCCTGTGTCAATTAGAAGCGGGGCCCACACCACACTGGCTTAGCCCTCACAGGCCACCAGGGGCCTCCTTGTCATTGCTGTTACCGTGTTAATTAACCATTCACTGGCTGCTAGACAGTCTGAATGAAGACCTTTTTTCTCGCAGCGAATGATTGAAGAGCTCCGGAGGGAGGAGGGCGAGTGGTTTATCAGCCCCTCAGTTGGAAATCATCAGATCACTTGCTTCTGGTGACTGTTCCTAAAGCCATTGGAATTCTGCCAGTTGGGCCGAATGAAGAAAATGAAGCCTGAGAGGAGGACTGGAGGGGACTGAGCCCCACTCCTGTCTCCCTCCCTGCTGGCCACGGGGCTGGGCGCCTCACCTAGTCAGGTAGCAAGGTTGCAGTCCCCACTCAGTGGGATGTCTCCTCTCTGACCCTCTGCTTCCTCACGTGTAAGATAAAGTAATCACAGAGCCTGCCTGACAGGGCGTGGTGGGGGCTTGATGAGAAAGTTCCCACACGGTCCAGGTGCTGGCGTTGAAGTCAGCACTGGCATTGGATGATAACACAGCAACAGATTTCCAGGGTAGCTGTTGGTGTCCTTATTTTATTTTATTTTATTTTTTGGATGATGTAGTTGTGGCTCAAATTGATTAATCATTTGCCCAAGTTTCCACAGCTGATAGAGGCAGAGCTGAGGATTCCAATCCAAATCAGATTGGCCTCAAAATCCTGGCTCTTCCCAGCTCCATTCTCTGTCTGACAGAGGGGCTGGGTCCATTATTGCCCCTCTGTCGACTGGGCTAGCTCAGTTAACTACCAATAACTTGAAAGTCACCAGAGAGAATAAATAATGGCAAATGAAACCATGAGGCTGTTGTATTAGCTCCATTGACAGATGAGACACACTAGTACTTTTTGAAGAAAGAGAAGTTGAATCTCAAAGTAATGACTGTCCAAAGGGAGACTGTTGAAGTGACAGATGATGCAGAGGGCCTGCTGAGGTATGGCTGAATATGATCCTCTGGGATTACGTGCATGGAGCACTGAGTTTAAGAACTGATGCCCTTTTCCTGTATGCTTAATTTCTTTTCCTTAGTTGCCAACATTTAAAAGTTGGGGAATTTCCTGTTGAAATGTAGGTTTTCTACCTTTTCTTAGAAACCTATATTTCAACAGGAAATTCCCCAACTTTTTAATGTTGGCAACTAAGGAAAGAAAAAAACTGTCAGCTTGTTGTGCTGTGGGGGTTTGCGTGTTGATGAGATGCTGAAAGTTATGCCACTGATATTTCAGGTACCAGCAGGGCCATCTTGACAGACTAGGAAGAAGGACCCAGTGGCCCACTCCCCAAGCAATTAGCCGTTGATAACCCTTTGAGTAGCAGAGAAGCACTGTCAAGTATAGTGCCAGAAAATGAGCTCTTCAGGTTGGAAGGCATTCAAGAGATGACTGGGGAAGAGTTGCCTCCTCAAAGTAGAGTAGACCTTAGTGATGGGAACACAGTAAAGCCTCTGGGACGTCCTTTTGCTGATATGGCATGACTCAAAATGAGAAGAAACACAGTGACTGCAACAATGGGATCCAACCCATAAAAAGATTGTGTGCATTGCACAGTGTTGGGTAGTGTTTCATCCTGCTATAATTAGGGTCTCTATGAGTCATACCCAACTTGACACACCTAACAACAACAACAACCTTTTCTTAAGCTATAGTCTGTGACTCTAGCCCCACATTTGCACTAGTGACTTGGCTGAAGCTGAACTACCGGACTCTGCAGGTGGGGCAACCAAGCTCTGGTTCACTAGGCCTGATCTCTCCCTATTGGCCCTGAAACTTGAGATAGAGTGTTGGTTGCCATATACTGTTAAACAATGCTGCTGTTTTTCTAGAATCAAAAGGATAGTACATATTCCCACATCTTGATATTTTACTTTGGCTATTTTGGACTCATGGTGCAGGATAAAGGAAATAATTTTGTGAGCATATTAAATTTGTGGCAGGTCGTTTTACTGAGTCCTTCTATCATATTTCCTATGGTGCTGAATGAAAGCAATGATGTATGTTTTTTTAACTTAAATGTCAATAAATGTGCAGAGGTGAATAAGTACACAAATAGTAGGTTGCAGCTCAATGTATTATTATTCATCAATCCACTCACTGTTCCCACTGTGTAAGATCAAGTAGTAGAACATGACCAGCACCCCTCACCCTTGTGCCCTTTCCCAGTTACTCTGCCCTTCTCTTCCCAAAGGTAACTACTACTCTGGCTTCTCACATCATGGTTTTGTTTTGCCGGATTTTGGATGTAACTTCATATGTCCTTGTTTGTGTCTGCTTTCTTTCACTCAGCATTGTTTTGTGAGGTTCTGCTATGTTGTTGGTGTACCAGTAGCTCATTTGCCTTCATCAATGGTCAATATTTTACCCCTTTTTTTTTTTTTGTTTATTTTACTACTGATAATATTTGGGCCATTTCTAGTGTGAGGCAATTACGAGGAGCACTGCTAGGATTGTTTTTGTGCACTGCTAGGATGTGTTTTGGTGAATGTATATGTGCATTTTAGTTGTGTTTAGGAGGGAAATTAATGCACTATAAATACCACAGAGACTGTGGTCATACTAGCTCAGTTTCCATCAGCAGTCAGTCTTGTACCAGAGTTGTGGTAGCCCCACTTCCCTCCCAACACCTAATATTATCCTGAAGGATGGATAGTAATTCATTGTGGTTTTGCCATTTCCTGATAACTAATACCTTTGATCCCCTTTTCTTATCATTATTTGCCATTTAGATACCCTCTTTTGTGAAATAGTTCAGACCTCTCACCTATTTTTCTGTTGAGTTGCTGTTTTTTTATAGATTTATAGGAGTTCTTTATGTATTATACTTATAAGTCCATCCTTCGTAGGATACAAGCACTACAAACATTTTTTTTCACTTTGTAGTTTACCTTTCACCCTCTTGATGATATTTTTTGATGAAAGTAGTACTTCATTTTACTAGTCCAATTTATCTATTATCTTATTTATCCAACTTTTCTGTTCTGCTTAAGAAATCTTTGCTTAGCTGGGTGCTGTGGTGCATGCCTGTAATCCTAGTGACCAGGAGGCAGAGACAAGAGGATCATGGGTTCAAAGCCAGAGGCAGCCTGTGCAACTTAATGAGACTGTGTCTCAAAATAAGAAGGGGTTTGGGGATGTGCCTTAATGGTAAAGGACTTGCCTAGCATATGTGAGGTCTTGGGTGTTCAACTCCCCACTACTAGTTGGGAGATGAAGGAGAGGAAATCTTTGCTTATTCCTGAAGTCATGAAGTCATGAAGAATTTCTGTTGATTTTTAAATTTTGTCTCACCTGGAATTTACTTTTGTGTATGTTATGCAGGACAGGACCAAGGTTTTCTTCTCCCTTATAGATGTTCATTCACTGAGTACTGTTTGTTCTTCAAGTGCCCTCAAGTATTCTTTTGCTCATAAATTAGATCTCTCTATATTTTTAAGGCTGGGCTTAGCTTGGTTGTAGAGTGTTACTCTGCCCTCTCTGAGGACTTGGGTTCAATACCCAGTGCCACAAAAATGGGTGAAGGATGTGGCAATCCACTCCCAAAGCAATCCTGAAACAATCAGCCATTGAAACCCTATGAAGGTTGCTATGAGTCAGATGTGACTCAATGCCACCTAACAACAACATATATTTTTAGGTATTTTTTTTTTCTGGACATTGTATGATATTTCATTGGTCTTTTTACCCTTGTACCAGTAGCACTTTGTCTTGAACACTTCATTTTTATGTAAAGTCTTTATATTTGGTAAGTGTAAGTCTTCTATGGGCTGGGATTTAGCTCAGTTGGTAGAGCATTGCTCTGCAGTCTCTGAGGTCCCGAGTTCAATTCCCAGCACCGCAAAAATGGGAGAAGGGCCTGGCAATCCACTCCCAAGGCAATCCTGAAATAGCCATTGAAAACCCCATGAGGGTCGCTATGAGTCGGACTCGACTCGATGGCACCTAACAACAACAACAAATCTTCGACAAGAGTGTATTGGATGTTCTGGCCTTTTGCATTTATATATACATTTTTTAATCATGATGGTATTTCCACACACACCCCACACAAATTTGCTGGGATCTTGATTGGGGTTGCACTGAGTCAGTAGATCAATCTGGGAAGAAGTCATATATTTATGATGTTAACTGTTCCAATCTACAAACATAGGGTAGTCCTCTTTTATTAAGCCCTCTCTATTATCTCTCAGTGTTTTGTGGGTTTCTGTGAACATCATTTGTTAGATTTATTCCCAGATTTGAGGGGTTTTTTTGATGCTATTGTAAATGGTATTAAAATTTTTTTTTTTCTGATAGGTAGAATATAGAAAGGTAGCTGTTCCTTGTATGTTGATCAGGTATCTAATAACTTTGCTAAGGTTACTAGTTAATTCTAATAGTTTGTGTGTAGCTTTTTTTTTTTTTGCTTATGTAATGATGATTTTTTTTTTTTTTTGCAAATAGTGACTTTTAAAATTTCTTCTTTTCTAGTGTTTATGATCCTTTTTTGCTTGGGTTGTTACACCTTGTAGAACCTCCAGTGTGCTATTGAATAGCCATGGAAATCTGGGCATCCTTGCCTTATACTTGATCTCAGAAGAGTTTTATTGGATTAGGAGATTCCCTTCTATAACTACTTGCTAAGAGTTTTTATTGTGAGCAGGTGTTGGATTTTATCAAATGCTTTTTCTGCATCTACTGAGATTGAACTTTGTGTTAAATTGCTCTTGCATTCCTAGGATAAATCCAGCTAGGTGTGGTGTGTGTTCTTTTTATTTATCATTGGATCTGATGTTAAGATATTTATTTAGCAGTACTGGGGGTTGAATTCAGGGCCTCATACATACTAGGCAAGTGCGCTACCACTGAGTGACACCCCTTGCTCCTTTTTTACATTTTTAATTTTTTTTTGGTGGTACTGGGGGTTGAACCGAGGGCCTCACGGTTGCATGCTCTGCAAGTGCTGGACCACTGATGCCCAGCCTGTTTTTTTTTTTTTTTTTACTTTTTTTGAGACAGGGTCTCACTAAGTTACACAGACTGCCTCTGGTCTCAAACTTGTGATCCTCCTGCCTCTGCCTCCCCAGCCGCTGGGATTACAGGTGTGCGCCACCGCACCCGGCTACATTTTTAATTTTGAGACAGAGTCTCAGTAAATTGCACAGGCTGCTTCTGGCCTCAAACTTGCAGTCCTCCTGCCCCAGCCTCTGGAGTTGCTGGAATTATTGGTGTGTTCCACAGCGCCTAGTTGATTTAAGATTTTTGCATTTCTGTTTATTGATTGGGTTGTTACTTCATTTTCTTGTAACTTCTTTGTAATAGTTTGGGATCAAGGTTATTCAGACCTCAGAAAACAAGTTGGGAAGTGTTTGCTTTCTTCCTTTTCTATTTCCAGATAAGTTAGTGTACGA
>VMDO01036646.1:0-14958 GCA_007922755.1 Pedetes capensis
ATGGAGGTTATTGCTGAACTTTTTAAAAATGCGGATCTGGTATGACACAGAAACAATTGTTTTCTTTAACTTTCCACTCAAAATAACTTAAAAAGTGTGATTGTGGGTACATAAAAATAGCATCTGAGTCTCATTTTTTAAATCATTTCAATTGTTTTCCTTTCCTTCTTATCCCGCCCTCAGGTTCTCATCCAGATATTTCTATTTCTAAGATAGACAGATAAAAGGTTTTATTCTCAGTCTGATGAATATAACTTCTTGATAATACTGTAGTTTTTCTGGTTGTGTACAGATTTTTGTACTTGCAAATAAAACTACCATATTTATCAATTTATCCAAAAGAAGTCAATATCATAAGTCAGTATGCTACTACTAAAAATTGTTCTTAAATACAACTGAATGTTATAGGTATTGTGAAGAGATGAAGTAAGCACTACAAGAACACTAAAAGATTGCTCCTCAATTTTTAATGAAGGAAGGCTTCATAAAGGAAGGCATTTAAGTTGTTCTTGAACAAGTAGATAGGTGTGCAGGGGACTGGGAGAAAGAATGACATTTCAGTGAGATTGAAAACATCAAGGCAAGCTATCACAGAATATGTAGCAAGAATGATAAATAATTTAATTTTACTTAAACATAGGCCACACTTAGGGAACATATTGACACTGGTGACATGGAGGATCTTGAATGTCATGCTAAATTGCATTTCATTCTATATATAGTGAGAGTCATTGCATATGGTATGTGACAAACTAGCATAATGACCAATGAGCTGGATGGATTAAAGGAAAAAGAACCCAGGTAAGGTAGTTTTCCTAGGAAGGAGGTCAAACTATTGTTAAGTAGGTCTATTGCTTTTGTTTCCTCTACATGTAGAGAAGAATCTTCCAAAAAATGACAACTCATTATGTTTTGTGTACTTAAGGATGCAGTATTGTGTACTATTTGTCTCTTTCACTTTTTTGTAAAAATACATCTTAAAATTTATGTAAATTGAAAGGCACACTTGAAAAATTTCAGTTTAATCACAACTATTCGAGAGTCCAGCATTTTGGAGCAATAATATGTGTCATTTGAGTGTGATTAGTTTTATGCTTCTCTCTAATTTTGTTAAGTTTGCAAACTTATTCACTTGCTTTATTTACCATAGGCTGCTGTTGTTACTGTTCCTAAACTGACAAATCCCTTCACTTTTTCCTACTGATTTTTCAGATTGATTTTCCGTTTGTCTTAATATTGCTTTTATACTTTGAGACTTTCCACAGATTCATATCCTCTTGGGAGTGAACCATTGATATAATATATGTATGGGTTCTATTCCTGTATCATAAAGTAAAATTATATTGCCTATAGGCTTGAAATCCTAGGACATCTGGATACTGAATCAGTGTGGATATTTTCCAGCTCTGTCATTATTTGCATTTAGTTACGTGGCATTAAACTAGGCCTGGTAAACTATAAATTATATTCTTCCCCTATTTCCTCAACTACCAATCTCTTTCAAGATAGAGTTTTGCTATGTTTCTTTCTCTGTTATTCAGATCAAATGAGTGCTACCCAGGTAGGAAATATTCATATTTTAAACCACCCAATAGAATATAGCATTTAAAGTAAGCCTGCTCCTTTTTCTAGGAGTGCAGGCATATTCCTTGTGGCATTGTTTGTAGTTGCTAACAATTAGAGATAGGTCAAAAGTCCAACAATATTGGATTGGATGTATCAATTACATTATAAATGATTAATGAAATACTATGAAAATACGAAAATGACAAAATACTTGTGCATTAATATGAAGAAATATTCAAACAATATAGTTTAATAAAATTATACAATATAATGCTGCTGTTCTGTACTATATAAGAAAAGGGAGCTTTATGAAGCCAAAAATATGCACATGTATACTAGTATTGTCTTATATTTGCATAGAGATACCCTGGAAAGAGGAAATAGAAACTAATCAAAGCAGTTATATATAAACGGCAAGATGAAACAGAGATAGAGATAGAAGTGAAAGTGGAATTTCTACTAAGTATATAATATTTCATATATTCTGAGTTTTTTCCACTTTGTAAATGTAATATCTATTGAAATATCAAAAGGAAAAACATTAAATGAATAAGTCTGCTAGTACTCCAAATAGATTTCAAATTATCGTACAAATTATATGGAATTAGCTTCTAGTGTTTGGCAAACTTTTTTTTTTTAAGTCAGACAATTAATACTTTTGGTTTGTGATCAAAACAGTATTTCTGGGAGCTTTGGCATGTTTGGAATCTCAGTGACTTGGGAGGTTGAGGATCATGAGTTTGAAGCCAGAGGTAATCTGAGTAACTTAGTGAGAAAAAATGATAAAGTGACTAGGGGTGCAGCTCAGTCACTGAGTACTTGAAAATTATGTGTGAGGCACTGGGTTCAACGCCCAGTACTGTAAAAGAAAACACAATACAGTACCTGTCATAATCACTCAATTCTGCTGTTGCCATGTGAAAGCAAATATAGAAGTGGGTATAGCTGTGGTCCACTAAAATCTTAAGAGATAGTGGACTAAATTTGGACTTTGGCCTGTAATTTTCTAATCCCTTATTGTTTCTACTTGGCTAACTCTGTACATGATGACAGAGTATGCGGGACTAAATTGCAAAGAATCTTCAAAGGCAAGAGATAAGAAAAAAATGCCTATTGTTCTTTAACACTAATAAGCAGAAGAAATATACAATGCCAAAGAAAATAACCTGAGGTGGTTAATTCCATCTATATAACTCAGGTGTCATGTAAGAGAAATGAGGCCAAATGCTTTCTAATCGACTCTCCTAAATAAAAATAGAAATATAAAGCTTTCTTATTAAGAAGTGTCAGTAAATCCAGGAGTGATGGCACATGCCTGTAATTCCAGTGAATTGGGAGGTGGAGAAAGGAGGATCACAGGTTCAAGGCCAGAGGAAGCCTGTGTAAAAGCAGTACCCTGTTTCAAGATAAATAAAAAACTTAAAATGGGGCTGCTGATAGAGCTCAGTGGTGGAATGCTTGGAAAGTGTGTGTGATCCCTTTGTTTCAGCACCCCTCCCAGTACTGAAAAATAAAAAGAAATGCAGAAATATTTGTAAGGACAGAAAACAGATAGACAGACAGACAGACAGGCACGCGCGCGCGCGCACACACACACACACACACACACACACACACACACACACACACGGAAACATATATCAGCATACCAAAGAGTCATAAGGGAGCTTGCAGGGGAAGTAACATGTTCTAGAGATATCTGAAAAGATATGTGTAAGAAAATTTCCTACCCTTTCACCTGGCAAGAGTTCATTGCATGGAAACAGCACCCTTGTCATAAATCCTCACTTTTAAAAATGAATCTATTAAGCCAGGTAAGGCAGTACATGCCTCTAATTCAGGGGTGCCCAAATTTTTGAATTCCCAGAGCTACATCCATTAACACGGAATTGTCTTGGACTGCATATAAATTATATAATATTGTTAGTGTATATACATAATAAAGGGAATCATGAAGAAAATAAATGCTAAAATACACATCCAGTTAAAAGATTTTTGTAGAGCTATATTGCTAGCTGTCCTGGCCTGCATTCAGCCCGCAGAACGCAAATCCAAGTCCTTGGTAGGCAGAGACAGGAGGAGCACATGTTCAAGGCTGGCCTGGGCTTAGTAAGATCTTGTTTCAAAAAAAATAATCAATCTGTGTCTCACAGGCCCTGGATCAACAAAGGGTAATCATTGCTCATGAGATTTAAGAAAAGGCAGTATGAAGTGACCAGTAGCAATGAGAAAATGAGAAAACAGGCCATTTATTGTATATTCATTGAACATATCATATAGTAGCAGAATGTTTTTTGTAAGGCATAAAATTCATGAAATAATGGTAGTCATTGCGTTGCCTAATATAATAAAGGGAGCAATAGATTCTAGGAAACAACACCAAATGTCTTGATCTTGTTCCTCAAAGGTTGATTCAAACGATTTGATTATTTATCTTTCATCAGCAGTTTCAAACATCAAGAACTGACAATCTTTACTTTTAAACTTGGTGAATTTTTTAATAAGTAAATGTTATACTTAAAATTTAAAAGATTCTAGTGTTTGTGCTTGCAAAACAAGATATCATGAGGGTGAATATTCAATTTCACTGGAGGACAGAACTTAAGAAGTTGTAAATCAGAAGTTGCTTCCTTCTAACAGCAGAAAGTAGTAGCAAGATATGCAATGCCTCACATTGGATTTAATTCATCTTTTAGGTAATACTATGAAATAACATAGGGATACTTGTTGGGAATATTGTAATTAATGGTCAAATTAATTTTGACTGTGTGGTCAAAGTCAGGATTTTTTTCACCTATTGAATATTAAATGTAAAAAACTATCCAAATTAATTAGTTTTTGGCAAATATCCTACTGAATGCTTGATTCTTACCTCCTGATTTTTAATTTACATAGCATATGAAGTATTTATTTTTAACTCCTTTAGAAAAGTATCACCCAGTAGAGTACTTCATAGTTCAAGCTCCTCTGGTACTTGTTTGATAGACCTGTTAATAGAGAAAATAGTGTGTGCCAAAAAATGAAATGTTTGATTATATCACATTATTTCCACTGCAAGACTATGATAAAAATGTAAAACTAAAAGGTAAAAACATTATACTGATTGTAACACGGAGGCACAAAAAGAGTTTTGAGTGTTATAGAATGAGTTTCTTGCAGGCTTAGAATTAAAAACTCTTGTCTCCTTTAATTCCAAAGAACATTCTAACATGTTCACTCCATCACAGACCTCTCCTCTTCCCCAGGCTTACCAAAAAGACATTCCCTGTGGTGCTTATGAAAATGCATCTGTGATGATGATAACCATGGTGCTTACCAGGTTTATTCTCTGAAGCCTTTTACCTGATGTTTGACAATGTAGAGAAAGCCTTTGTTCCCTCAAGATGCAGTTGGTTTATGCAGCACAATTCCTGTGTTCTACAGTTCTTCACCTATTTAGAAAAACTAATTTTGTTAACAGAAAAATGTATTCTCATCTCAAAGAAAAAATTAACTTCTGCCAAAAATCTGACACAAGGATTTGATGAATATACACTGAAATATAAGACCAGCAATACCCAACCCTCCAGTATTTTTATTCCCTTTCTGATGTATTACTTTTATCCTTTCTACTTATTATTATAAGTACAGTACTTCTATTTCACAGATACCAGTTTCATTCTTCTAGAATCATAAAGTTTTCTTTAAAATATTAAACTCGCAGAAGGATAGTTTTGAATCGAAGTGACAAGAATATTTTTGTCAATCTCAGACATTGAAACAACTTTTGTCCTCATAAAAGTACAAAGTTCAGAATTAGTCACTTACAATACCTTTCAGATAGGTCATTTGGATACCACTAATAATTAGGATGTACTTAGAATTGTTTCCTTAAACTACTATACATTTTCAAAGCCCTACTTGATTTTCAATGATCTTAAAGAGTGACATACATGTCTTAAATTGACACGTTATTGTCACATTTATAGATATTTAGTTGAAAAGCACTCTGGGTGTAGCGATTTCAGAATTTGATATATCATACTTTGAGAATGAAGTAAAAAACTATAAGAGTAAGAGATATGATTTAACCTTTGGTTTCTAGTTAAACAAAAGGAGAGATGTCGTTTCTGTTATTGTAAGGGAATTTATTTTAATATCAGTTTTCTATAATGATTTTATGTGTTGGACACATTAATAGTATGTTTAATTACTTTTCAAGAAGTTGAAACTTTTTTCTTTCTTTTTCTTCTTTCACTGAACTTTTTCAACTATGAGGCCTGTGATAAAGAGAAGCCCTGAAGGTGTGAATTTTGATGCATCACATTTGAATGCTATCGACATTAGAAAAAAAGACTTATACACTTAAAAAAATTATGCCAGTGTTCAACTCAGAATTAACCTGTGATGTTTACTGATTCTGATCTCAGGCTATGTTCATGTTTGGATAAAAAATATAACTATACTGACTGAATTGCTAATGACTACTCTTCTAAACTTTTATTAAATCTCCAAGTTCTCCCTCCCACATCCAACAGATGATCTCACATCCTACTTTAAAAGCAAATAAGTGTAATGAGGCATTGATTTTCTCTCTGACTCTCAGACTTTTACATGCTTTCTTCCTTCCATGTTCAGAAAAATTGCCCCTTATTCCTTTCTATGACTTATCTTTCCAGTTGCCTCTTGTTGAAATATTATATTTCTTTTCTGACACATACCATTAATTATTACCCTTTCATCAGTTGCTCCTCTCCTCCTCCCCCTCCTCCTCCTCTTCCTCCTCCTTTTTTTCTTCATTTGCAATACTGTAGGTGAACTCAAGACCAGGCACATGCTGGGTAAGTGCCCTACCACTGAGCTGGACACACATCCTCCTTTTAATAATTATTTTGAGATAGGATTTCACTAAGTTACACAAGCTGCCTCTGGCATTGAACTTGTGATCCTCCTGCTTCTGCTCCCTAAATACCTGGGATTACAGGTGCACTCCATCGTGCTGTCTGGCTGTCCTTCTTTCAGGTCCTGCCTCTTAGTATTAATGTTCTCAGGCATCTCTGTTGTTGCTCACAACCTGAGGTTCTATTTCTTTTCCATTTGCTTTCCTCTATTTACTACATTTTCATTTCTTATTCACATTGTAATCTGTTGATAATGACAAAATCTATATTCTTATCCTAATCTTTCACTTGAGCTCCAGGATCATATTTCCAAATTTCTTTTGGGCATTTTCCACTAAAACCTCAAACTCTGAATGTAAAAGTCAATTTTGCCATCTAGCCTTCTCTTTACCACATATTTAGTTGCTTTTTATGATTTCTTCAGTACTAAATGACATTCACATTTACCTGATTGCACAAGTTTAGAATTTTGAAACCTTTTGTTTCTCAATTGAAATTTCTAAGTAATCACCAAATTCCAATGATCCCAAATTATACTGTCATGTTAGGCATTTACTGTCATAAATGCCTAAGAAAATATGAGCCTTGCTTTGGGACACAGAATAGCAAACTCATTTTTCTACAATTGAGTCTCAGATTAAACCAAGATCCTTATGTTTTTCAAAGTACTTCCTCTAAAGGCATGTTGTGGTACTTTCAAAAAGTCTCCATGTTGGATATCAGCATATCATATTTTATCCTTGTTTTCATAAATAAAATCAGAATGCACCTAGAGTGATTATAGAAAGACAAAACCTGAGTAGTATGATGGGTACACTATATTAAAATGTGTTCTTTATTTCATAAGAATATGAAAATTGCTGCAGAATGTTTCAGAACTATGGCTCATAGATAATTTGAGCCATGAGATAATCTGGTCCCCTACGATACATTTTAATATTTCAAAATTGCTTAGTTTGGATTTAGAATATCTCCCAAAGGCCCATATGTTGAAGGCTTGGTCCCCAGTCTGTGACAATATTGGTAGGAGGTGGGGCACATTGGAAGTAAGTTAGGTCATTGGGATATGCCCTTGAAAGAGATATTGGAACTCTTACCCCTCTTCTTCCTCTCTCTCTGTTTCCCAGCTGCCACTTTAAGAGTATTTTATTTATAATAAGTAATATAATAATAGGATGAATAATTTTAAAATATAATGGAAATTACCCCTTCTTTCCAAAATGCAAGTATCAGAACAGTAAATTACATAATTCTGGCATTAGCTTTTCTCAGTATTCAGTCACTATTCAATTATGTAATTTTTTAAAGAACGTAAATCATTTACATATACAAATTAGTACAGAGCTAGTCAAATGTAAAAAAAAATGCTCTTGAAGGAAAATATGGTTGTATATTGGGAGAAGGACCTGGTAGCCCACCCCCCAAAACCAATCACCCATCAAAAACTCTATGAATAGCAGGGAAGCACTGAAATGGTGCTGGGCTTGGCACTGCATCAGGGAGTGTTTAATCTGTTGTATATAGGGTCACTATGAGTTGGAAACCGGTTGAAGGCACTTAACAACATGGATGTATGGAATATCAATGATATGAACTGAATTGCTGAATCAAAAGAGCCATTCTCGCTACAAAATCAAATGTAGTTGCCTTTAAAACCTAGTCTAGCAGAAACTTTCCATTAAATTATCAGATAAAGGAAGAATTCATGGTAACCTCCCCCCTGTAATGCTAGTGACTCTGGAGGCTATGGCAGGAGGATAATGAGTTGGAAGCCAGAGATCTGTGTCAAAATTAAAATAAATAAGTAAAATCAGAGAAAATATTAGATAAAAAGCAGCAATTATCAGAGGTTTATAAAGGAAACACTTCAGTGTTCTAAATGGTTGTATAGTAAATAGAAGTTTTCATACAGGTTTCAAAGTGGCCTATAGTTATAACGGAATTCTAGGTGCTGTGAGAAACTGGGAAAGTGAAATCTAACTTATAATAGAAAAGTGGATTCCTCATATCACTAGACTAGTCATAAATCACCATAATGTTTTCTGCATTGCTAAAAGAATACTGTTTTGGGCTAGGTGTCATAGCACATGCATATGATCCCAGCTGCATGGGAGCCTGAGGCAGGAGGATAGAAGGTTCAAGGCCAGAGACAGCCTGTGAAACTTAGCGAGACCCTGTCTCAAGATAAAAATTAAAAACAAGGGCCAGGGATGTGGCTCAGTAGTAGAACACATGCCTAACATGTGTGAGGCTCTGGATTCAACTCTCAATACTGAAAAAAATATTGTGTTGGTAAAAACACCATACTGATCTAAAATTTAATTAGTCTTGACACAGGGAAAGAAGATTAAATTCACAGCATCTACAGAATGCCAAAGGCTGGGATTTAGCTTAGTTGGTAGAGCACTGCGCTGCAGTCTCTGAGGTCCGGAGTTCAATTCCCAGCACTGCAAAAATGGGAGAAGGCCCTGGCAATCCACTCCCAAGGCAATCCTGAAACAGTCAGCCATTGAAAACCCTATGAGGGTTGCTATGAGGCGGATACCGACTCCACAGCACCTAACAGCAACAACAACAACAACAGAATGCCAAATAATGAAATTGGATATTTATCTATGCTTAGTACATGAAAAAATGGAAGTAAAGTTGGTAATTGAAAGGCTTAGAGGAAATAACAGTGTACAAGAATGAGCAAAGGGAGTTGAGACTGAAAAAAAGTGATAGAGAACAATTACAAAGACAACAACAACAAAAAAGGAACTGTTGCTACACTAGCTAAAGCAATTCATCTTCTTTATAGTCTTTTTAGTCTGTCTATTCAAATTGTGTGGTTTCTAGTTAGATTGAACTCTTTGTCCTCACTTATTACATTTCATCCCACAGTGACCATCCACATAGTATTTCTTAAACTTCCTCTGGCTGTCACTCCCACTGGACTATGATCTACGAAAACAAATCAACCACTTACAAAATCCTGATCTGTAGATATTTCCTACAAATTTGTCTCCCCCACAATAGTATTGATGGAAGAATCTCAGTGTTGGATTCATTTTGAAATGACACAAAATTTTTCTTAGGCAGTTATTTCTACCTTGGACTAACTGACCACAATGTGCACACCTGTCATGTCATGGGCAATAAGGGGGCTATGCAGCACAATTCCATGTTCAACATGGTCATTATGCACTGTGGTAAAATAGTGTCCCGTTGAGTATTGGGTGTTTCTACATAGAATATTATTGAATGGTGCACATGTAGCTGTGGTGCACATGTAGTTGTGCTAGAATGCAATACTGCTTTATAAATATCAGTGTGCAGAATTATATGTGTTACCAATCAGCTGGCTATGGCCCTTTTATTCCACTAGATAGGAATTGTATTTGGTGTGGAGAAGCTCTTCCAGTGCGGGCAGTCCTGGGCACCTGAATTTCCAAAGCCTGTACGGCAGACAGGAGGACCCAAAGACATATAGCTCCAAGCTCTGAGAGCTAGAGGTCTATTGGTCCAGGCTTTGGAAGCCAGAGACTTATGCCTCTGTAATTATGATTGGAGGCTTTATCACTTTGTGCTTTAATCACCAGTGGTCCATGCACTTGGAAGCTACTGTAATTCCCAGGTTTCAGCAGGAGTAGGTGGTATCAGCAGACAGCAGCAAGCAGTAGCAGGTGGGCTTCTCTAGTAGTACAGCTCTCATGTAGACTTTAGGGTCTGTAACCCTCACTCGTTGTCTATAGCAACAAGTGTTATAGCTCTCAGACCAAAGGTGTCAGGATCCCCAGCCTCTGAGTGGTGCTAATATAGCTCTCAATCCTAATCAATTAGCTCTCAATAGCTAATATAGCTCCTTGGCTAGGCAGCTCCCTGGAACTCTCCTAGCAACCAAGGGTTGTAGTTTCTCATCTTCAGCTGTTCACAGCCCTCATTGTATTCATTGTCTCTGAACCCCATCATTTTTAACTTGGTTGCACTGTGGAACTTGTCAGCTACTCTCTCATTGCTATTGCTGCTGTCAGAGCTAATGTTGTCTTTGATGCTGCTATTGCTCCACTGTTATCACTTCCACCATCATCTCCTCATGTTACCTGCTAGGCTATTAATCTATTAATCACAAAAATCAAAAATAAACAAGAAAAGACCACATGAGAGAATCATTTTATTGGCATAATATTGCAAAACCAAGAAGCAGCACAGGAGAGTGTCTCCTCTCTAGTTCACAAAGTGAGTCAAGCAGCCAGAAAGTGGGTGAAGCAAAGGTTTCTGCACCAATCATGAGAATCCTTCATGCATGTGAGGGAATACACTTGCATCAATGACAGAAATCCTTCATGCAAAGGATGGCGTTTTGTTGCACCAGTCATAGGCTTTCTCTTGGACCAATAGAGGAAATGATCCTTTTCTGGCCTAGGTGGAAGTGGCTGTGGGATCATCTAGAATACACTAAATCTTGCAATTGCAAAAACTGTAGTATAAGCTGTTAGAAGCATTTATGGCTGGGAAGGTGCCTTCAGGAGATAGACAGTTGTTATGCTATATGAAAGAATGGGAGAAAAAAGAATGAAGAAAAACTAACAATTTCTAAGAAATATGCAGTACATAAATAATGGACCAACCTAGATGTAATGGGACAACCAAAAAGAGAGAAAACACAGGAAAGAGAAGAAAAATAGAAAAAAAAATGGCCTAAAATTTTCCAAACTATTGAAGAACATTTATACATATGTAAAAACAATTCAATATATTATACATATATAATATCCTCCCCATGTCTGACAGCCTGTCATTCTGTGTGGGCTTGTGAAATGCATGATGCTGAGAGTTATGCCACTAGCATTTCAGATACTGGCAGGGCCACGTACAATGGACAGGTTTCAGCTGAGCTTCCAGACTAGGACAGACTACAGAGAATGACCCACTCCTGGGACAATTAGGCCCTGAAAACTATGAATAGCAGAGAAGCACCGTCAAATAGAGTGCTGGAAAATGAGCCCTGCAGGCCGGAATGCGTTTAAAAAATGACTGCTTCCTCCAAGTAGAGTCGATCTTAATTATGGGAATGGAGTAAATCCCCTGGGACCTCTTTTTGCTGATGTTCCATGACTCAAAATAAGAAGAAACATAGTGACGG
The DNA here is from genome assembly GCA_007922755.1 of Pedetes capensis. NCBI lineage: Eukaryota > Metazoa > Chordata > Mammalia > Rodentia > Pedetidae > Pedetes > Pedetes capensis. The sequence goes on from VMDO01036646.1 coordinate 11,572, forward strand.
CAACATGGGCTCAAATATAAAAACATTGTGGGCCTGGCATAGTGCTGGGTAGTGCTTTGTTATGTTATACATAGAGTTTCTATGAGTTAGATCTGACTTGACAGCACTGAGCAACATATATGCATATATAACACAGATATATGTATATATATATATATATATATATATATATATATATATATATATATATATAGTGTGTAGGCAAAAAAATTTCAATAAATTCCAAATAAGATAAACAGAGATCCACATCGTAATACATCACAATAATAATGCAAACATTATGGAATCCACTAATCACAAAAAGACACATATTACATATTTCTACCTAGGCTGGGATTTAGCTCAGTTGGTAGAGCACTGCTCTGCAGTCTCTGAGGTCCCGAGTTTGATTCCCAGCACTGCAAAATGGGAGAAAGACCTGGCAACCCACTCCCAAGGCAATCCCGAAACAGTCAGCCATTGAAAACCCTATGAGGGCCGCTATGAGTCGGACTCGACTCGACGGCACCTAACAACAATTAAATGTCCAGAATAGGCAAAACTTTAGAGATAGAATTAGGTTAGTGGTTGCCTAGGGATGGGACTTTTAGAGGAAATGAATGGTGAATACCAATAAGTGTGGGGTATGTGACATCTCGTTTATGTGATGAAAATGTTCTAAAATGTTATAGTGATAGTTGCACAAATCTGCAAATATACTAAAGCAATTGACTTGAAATCTATAAATGTAAATTGCATCATACACGAATTTTTGTCTCATTAAAGCTGTTTAAAAAAGAAAAATAGAGAATTCTTTATATTAAAAATCTATAGATGTAACTCCATGGTAAGATGCTTACTTAGCATATGCGAGGCCCTGAGTTCAAATTCCAGCACTGCTGGAAGAAATAAGGAAAAAATATTCACATGCAAGTATTGAAAGCAGCATTATTCTTAATATCCAAAAAGTTTAAACAATACAAATTTCATCATTTGATGAAAATATAACTTTTGGTGGTACTCATGAAATGGAATATTGTTTGATGTGAAAAGGAATGAAGTCTGCATATAGTCTACTGAGAAATAAACTTGGAAAATATTTATGCATAATGGGATGAGCCAGTCACAAAAAAACAAATATTGCATGATTCCACTTATTAAAAATGTACAGAGCATAGTATACAAATATGTATATTTGTAAATGAAGAAAGAAAGAGAGAAAACTAGAGGCTTCCTAGGGCTAGAAATGTTGGGAAAAATCAGCAGTGACCACTAATGTGCATGGATTTTCTTTTTGATGATGGTGACATAACCCTGGGCATATGGTGAAAAAATAAAAATGAATAAGCAAACATTGAATTACACATTTTAAACAGGTAAATTTTATTGTATGTGAGTTACAACTAAATAAAGTCTGAGGCAAAAACTGTTCAGAAAGTTTTGAATTTCTGAATGAGTTTGTGAAGTGATTTAAGTAATAAAACATTACCAAAATTTTCATATTGCACAAAAATAGAGAGACTATTATGGCTAACTCATGTACATTCATCAGTCAATTTCTATAATTATTAACATCTTCTAGTCTTCTTATGAATGATGTAGGTTTTATTATTTTTTGAAAGACTCAACTAAACTACACATTTTTTCAGACTGCCTAAGCTTTTTATAAAATATCATGTTTATGTTCCAGGATCTATCCAGGATAACACATTAAAATTGTTGCATATTTTTAATATTCTCTTGACACTTATGTTTGATTATAGTTTCATAGAATTTTTTTATGACCTTGATAGTTTTGTTTTGTTTGTTTTGTCTGTGGCCCAGATTGACCTCAAAATCATGATCAGCCTGACTCTGTCTCTCAAGTGTTGAAATTACTGGTGTGAGCCAACATGCCCAGCTCTCACCTGGATGGTTTTAAGGAGTACTGGTGAGGTATATTGTAATGTACCTCTTTCCTGGAGTTTGTCTCATTTTTTTCATGAGTAGACAGACTGGAGTTTTGTGTTTGCTGGAGAAGGAACACAGATAATGTGAAATTTTCATAACAACATATTGTAGGCACATACATATACACATGATTTATGACTATTGAGTTTTGAATTAGATAATGTGGCAAAGGTAGTGTTTGTCAGAGTTTTCTATGCTAGTTAGATTTATCTTTTCCTATGCTGTATTCTTTAGACAGTAATCACTACAAAAGACTGCATTTAAGGAATAAGAGTTTTGTTCCCCCTCTTTTAGAATGGAAAATCTACAAACTAACTTGAAATTATTTTGAACATGAGAATCACCTCTCTTCTCTGGCTAATTTATTCAATCATTTTATTTATATTAATAAGTATTCATACATATTTGTTATATTTTGGGGATGTATTACAATACTAACATACTACTCTTTTATGTTCAAATTGTTCTAGCTTTAGTAATTCAGAGATATTTCATTGGCTACTATGTCCCTTTGACATATATCCATCATTGCATTGTATTTGTTTGGGTAGAAAGGGGTACTCATTTTTACTTTTTGGCATTACAATACGCTCCAGGATGATCCTGTACATTTTCTACCAAAGTGCTAGAATCAGTCATTTCAACAGGAAGCCCTGGCTCCTTTTATTGAAAAATGACACTGATCATGAAGATATAGGAGGTCATTACTACTTGAGAGTAATATCTTTTTTATTCTCTCAACTGGTAAAGCCCAAAAATGTATGTGTGTACTGGCCTGTGGAGCACATTATCTATAAATAATCTATATGTAAACAAGTTAAACTTGACGTATTAGTGATGTCTTCAACTTGATTCTATTAACACATGGATCATTCTTTCCACCCTCTTTGCTCATCTGTAAGTTCGCACTCACTTGGCTCCTACCATCTGCAATCTGCAGTCCAATTACATAATCGTTACATTCCAATATACCTGCATGGTGTTTAATTTGTACCACAGTGGGAAATCATCTTTGTCCACCAAAATACAATTCACATGTGCAGTTCTGTTTTCTTTATTCTTACAAATGTCTTTCAATAACATGGTTATTTAAGCTAGAATCATTTCCTCATGCACTTAAGTGAGGTTGTTCTATATATTGTTGGCATAGCTACTTTTGGTAACAATCAGCATTCTTTGTTGAGAACTACTAATATTGTAAATTATTTTTTAAAATATTTACTCCCGAAGATGACTCTTTGTGCTGTAATGTTATGTTCTTGTTGTTGTTAGGTGCCGTTGAGTCGGTATCTGACTCATAGCGACCCTCATAGGGTTTTCTATGGCTAACTGTTTCAGGATTGCATTGGGAGTAAATTACCAGGTCCTTCTCCATTTTTGGGTTGCTGGGAATTGAACTCTTGACCACAGAGACTGTAGCGCAGCACTCTACCAACTGAGCTAAATCCCAGCCCCGGG
>VMDO01036647.1:0-14956 GCA_007922755.1 Pedetes capensis
TGTGTGTGTGTGTGTGTCTGTGTGTGCATTTGTCTAAGTTGTGACATGTTTGGTTGTTTTTCTATGTGAGCTGAGCGTAATATATGTGGTGTGATCAAAAACAAGGTGAAAGTTCAAATAGAAAATTTATTACAATAGAAGACACATTGCCATCAATGCCCCCAGAGTACTCCCTCTGGCTTCGAGTGCCCATATCTCATCATTCCTGTCACTTTTGGAAGCAGCTCAAGAAGTCCTTTTCCATGAGTGTCTTTTGTTTCAGATCACTCTATCATGACAATGCTCCATGTCACGTGTCGCTTCTGGAACGGCAGTTTCTACCAAGTTAAACATTACGCTGTGTCCTCTTTTACATCACTCACTAGATCTGGCACCCTACAACTTCTGGCTCTTCCCCAAGGTCAAAATGACCATGAAAGGTAAATGTTTTGAATCGATTCAGGGCACCAAGGCAGCCACAACAGTTTAACTAATGACACTCAAAACAGACGACTTGCAGAACTACTTCAGAAAGTGGCAGGCATGATGGGATAGTGTGTTTGCAGCCGGGAAGTATCCTGAGGGGCACTAATGGCAGTATGTCTTTTACTGTGATAAATTTAAAAAATTTAAACATTCACCATATATTTTGATCCTACCTCGTGTATGGCTGCCTTTGTGTCACTGTGTCCGTGTGAATATGTGCCTGGGGTTTTTTAATGTGTCCCTGTGTGGCTTTCTGTGTGGATGTGCAGAGGCTCCCTACAAAGGACAGATGTGGGTAGTGCCCTGAGGCCCGTGCCCACGGGGAGGGGAAGGTCTAACTACAGGTGCCTATTGTCCCTCTCGCTGTCACAGGGGTCAGGAACGGCAGCTGAGACTGAGCCTTCTGCACCTGACCCTACTTCTCAGCTTGGCTCTGGGCCCCTTCTTCCTGCTCTCTGTCATCCCTTAGGCCTGACAAGCCCGGTCCCTGACTGCGCTGCCCAAGCTTTTTCCTATGGTGCAGGAGAGCTGCAGACTCCCCTGACCTTAGGCTCTGGGGTGAGGCTGACTCTTCTCCAGGCCACCCATCGGGGAGCTCAGGAGGGCCTTCGCCTGCAGGCAGGCTGCAGCCACCCTCCGCTCCCGACAGCATGATGTGAAGATTTTCAGCAGTTACGTCTTGCAGAAAGCCCATCTTTCCTTTCCCGGGGTCTGCAATGCCACCATGAGAGTGTCACTTCTTATTCTGTTTGGTCGCAAGTTATCTTCAGAGCAAATGCCTTCACCAAGCTCTCTGGGGGCCAGAGGAGGAGAGGGTGAGAAGAGGGAGGAGGGACTTGGTGTAGAAATAGGGAGCCTGGGGAAATCACAGTGCCAGGGCAGGGAGTGACTAGAAGTGTCCTCAGGTCTCAGTCTTCCTTGGGCCTCAAGGCCCAGGCCAGGACTGTCACCAGCAGGCCTCATGCAAGGACCTAGCAGCAAAGGAGCCATGGGGCTCCCCTCCACCCCGCCCTGAGGTGTGCAGTGCTCGGGGGAGGCCCACCCTGACCACGGGCCTCACTGCCCGCTGAGGCCTCCCTGAGCATCCCTCGCAGGCCCTCAGGCTGGCCACAGGAGCCACAAGCCTCTCAGTGGAGACTTCGGGTTCTGACTCAGGGAATCAGGCCCTCAGCTGTGCCTCAGGCCAGGCTCCTGCTCCAGAGGGGAAAAGGAGGGGCCTCGAAGGTTCCCTAGTCTCTCCAGCCTCTGCCCCGCTGCCCTGGGTCAGGGCCAAGATGCCCGTGGGTGGCTCCTGGCTTTCCAGCCCTTTGTCCTCTTCCTGTGCCCGGGGCCATCTCTTCTTCATGTGCCCCACCTTGCCCCTCCTAGCCAGGCGCAGCTCTATCAGACTCCAGGCAGATGTCATCATTTGACACACTCATCCATTGAAAACCCTGTGGATAGCTGCCATAGTGCCTCTTTCTTCCTGTTGTACATAGGGTCGCTATGAGTTGGACCCAACTCGACAGCACCTAACAACAACAAACCTAGAGAAAAGAAGGCCCTGGCTGAGGGTCACACAGCTGGTAGGGGATGGACTCACCCCATGCTCAGTCCTGTGGCCACTTAATAGCCTACTATCCTGACAACACTCAGGGCAGAAGAGGCAGCCTCAGGAGGAAGGAAGGGGCCAGTGGGAGATGGGGCTAAGAGCCGCAGAGAGAAGCCCCAAGGGCGGGACCTTGCTGGGAGGTCCATAGTGTATGGACCCACCTTCTCCAGGACCCCCTGTCCAGCTCCCACAATGATTCCTCAACTTGTCCCATTCCCAGCCAGGATGCTGCCGCTGGTCAGCTGTAGCTCTGGCAAAAGTCCCTTCCCACCCTTCCTGGCCCTGGTAAGCATGCCTAACAATGGGGATCATCTGCATTTCATATGCCCAAAAGCTGAGGCCAGGAAGAAGTAGGAACGATTTGAGGACACAAATCAATTTGCTGAGACTGGAAATCAGGGTTCTATCATTTAATCCACACTTGGGGAATTAGGGGTCTAGATGAACGAATAAGAGACCATTCCCTGATGGCTCCAGTCTAGGATAAGGGACAGGAAGAGGAAACCAAGACACAGGAAGCAATGACACATCCCAGATGTGCTGTAATGCACAGCGTTAGGGGAGCCCAAGGGGACGCAGGCCATCTCTGGGATGGAAAGGAAGAAATCCAGGAAGGCTTCCAGGAGTAGCTGGCAGTGGCATCAGCAGTGAAAGCAATGCCTCTGCTTTCAGGACAGTTCCACTGGAGAAAAGTGGCAGAGTTGAATTGCACTGGATTGAGTCATTTGGGGACCAAAGTGGCAAAACGCAAAGACAGGTATGTAGAGGTGATAGGGAGGTAGGAAAGTAAAAGGGTGACATTAGCAGTGCTTTTGGCAAAGGGCCTCTGGTGGCTGTGTGAATAGATGTAGGGCAGGCCTGATGTGGAGACAAACGCAGAGGTCTCAGGGGTCAGAACGGCAGTAGGGGTGGGCAGGAGGGACAGGTTTCAGAGGCATCACAGCAGGCTGAGCTGACCGGACTGGACAGGGCTGGGCCCGGACTGCATGCCGGTGAGCGAGCGAGGAGGTGAGGACATCTTTGGTATCTGCCCTGCATGATGGGTAGTCCTGAGCAGGGAGAGGTAGGGAAATCAGGAGCAGCGAGTGGTTGCGGCAGAGCGTAGGACGGATGCCAAGTTCCGCATGCACCAAGCTGAATCAGAGGAAGCCGGAGGGTGTTGGAGGAGAGAAACTGTGACTCCGCAGTGGTCCTGGAAACCAGCTCCATCCTGAGGTGGCCATGCAGACAGGAGGCAAGGGTACTGAGGAGGGACCTTGAATAATTCCTACATCAAAGGCAGTGTTTCTCTAGAGCTGTCCAGTAGTGACTAGCCACGCACGGCTATTGAGCTCCAGGATCAGTCCAAACTGAAAAGTGCGAAAAGGGGGAAAGTACTTACCACATTTTCAAGACAGAATCAAAAAAGGGAATCTAAAAATATTTTGTTAATATTTTTCATATTGGTCACAGGCTGAAATGCAGGTACTTCTAAAACATTTTTAGTAAGATATATTTTAACAATAAATTTTAGCCAGGCACCATGGCACATGCCTGTAATCCCAGTGACTTGGCAGGTAGAGGCAGGAGGATCATAGGTTCAAGACCAGAAGCAGCCTGCGCAATTTAGGAGTCCCTGTCTCAACATAAAAGAATTTAAAAGGGGGCTGGAGGTTCAGCTCCATGGTAAAGCACTTAATTACCATGTGTGAGGCCTTGGGTTCAACCCTCAAGTATAAAAACAAACAAAAAAAGAGGTTTTTAAAAACATGTGCCTATTAAAAAGTACACATGTGGTTTGCCTCATTTTTCTATAGGACAACACTGTTCTAGAACCTGACTTCCATAAGATGTGGAATAAGCATAGAGGAATAAAGTGGGGTAGGAGGGCAGATCTTCACGTTTGTGAGATGCCATGGTTCCCACATGAGCTGGTTTCTGTTCTACAGGACTTCTCAAGGCAGGCATCATCTCTCTAATGGAGTTTCCCACAGATGTCCCCTTCTGCAGACTTCCTGTGAAGGAAGGGTCAGCAGAGCCCACTGGGATAGATGATGTTTTAAAGGAAGAATGATAAGCCTGTGAGATGTTCAGGAGACAAGAGAGCAATGACAACCAGGACAGAGGGAGGGGTGCCACAGAACCAGAGGGAGGGGTGCTCAGTTTGATCTGGAGCTGAGGGAGGCAGGTGGGAAAAACTGGGAGACCACAAGGAAGCCCCTCTGGCCGGGCTTGAGGCTGGCTTGGCCAAGGTCAGACCATAGGCTTCAGGCGGTAGCGGAAGGGCACATCATAGCTGGGCTGAGAGGTGCCAAAGCCCCAGCGCTTTGGGTCAATAGGTGGCACAGGTGTGTCAGGATCCACCAGCTGTAGGTCAAAGTAGGTGACCATGAGTAGGACAAAGAGCTTCATCTCGCTGAGGGCAAAGAACCTGCCAGGGCAGATGGAGATGCCTGAGCCCCAGGGCATGGTGTAGTGATGAATCTTCTTCCCAGCCTTGTAGAAGTCCACTTTTCGGCTGCTGTTGGGGTTGAGGAATCGGTCATACTTGAAGGTCATGGGCTCGGGGTGGATGTCAGTGTCCATGTGGACTGAGAGGTAGGGGAAGAGTGCCACTTTATCTCCATGGCGGATCAAGTACTCCTGCCCACTGGCCATCTTCAGGGTGTAGTCATTTTGCACCACCCTGAGGAGGGTGGGTGCAGCGCACAGTCGCAGGGTCTCCTCCATCACACTGTCCAGCACTGGGGTGCACTTCAAGGCACTGAAGTTGAAGGTGAAGGACTGCTTGGCTTCCAGCCTGGCCTCACCCAGGACCTGGGTGGCCTCTTCCCTCACAGCCTGCATAGCTTCTGGGTGCTTCAGGAGAAATAACAGGGCCCAGAAAGAGGTTGGCCCTGTGTTCCCCTGGGAGGCCCAGAGCATCATGAAGTTGAATTTGTCCTGCATAGCGGGGGCCATTCCCTGCTCCCTCAGACACTGCAGCATGTAGCAGAGCCAGTTGCTCATGTCATCTTTGCTCAGGCTGTGCTTCACCGAGAGTCTCTTGTGAAAGAAACGCTGCAGTTGACCCACTTCTAGCCACTCCCAGGGCCCCAGCAACTTGTAGACAAACCTGGGAAAAAGACGATCGAACCTGCGGAACTTCACAAATGCTTCCTCTGCCTGAAGCAGGTCCTGCTCTTTGTCCTTTGTGTAGCCAAACAGGCTCAGGTAGCCGGCCTTGAACAGGATATTGTAGCAGAAGTGAAAGAGCTCATCCTCATGCCAGTTACTGGCATCTAGACTCAGGTCTTTGGGCCCCAGCATTACCAAGGACAGGCTGCCCAGCATGGCCTTGTTGAGATCTTCCAAGCCATCGCCCATCAGATGCTTGGTACTGGCTTTGTGTATCATCCGGTTGTCCCCATCCCTTGACTGATATCCAAATACCTTCAGCACCAGTTCTTCGGCATACCGCACAAAGTCTAGTTTTTTCTGCGTATCCTTGATGATGGGGCCAAAGGAGAGGGGGTCCATAACAAAGGTGAAGTACTGGCCCCCCAGCTGCACTGTGAACACATCCCCGTGCTTGGCCCACATTCCCTTCAGAAATTCAAACATATTCTCCCGGAAAGCCATGGCGTGGCCCAGCCAGGGCACGGAGCCCTTGTCCAGCGGGGGTTCCTGGGGTCTGCGCTGTCGGAGCAGCCCCGGCAGAAACAGGTACGCCATCATGACCACAAGCAGGACTCCTAGCACTGGAACCCAGAGGACCATGGCTGTGCTCCTGCAGGCTCAGCTCTGGACAGGCACTTGTTCTCCGGGTGCTGAAGAGTTTTGCAAACTCTTGACATGTTGGAAATGCAAAGGTCTGCCCACCTGGACCTTGCCCTGTGGCTGCAAGTTATGGTAAATAACCCCAGTGAGTTATCACCTGGGAGCAAAACATTAGTCTGATTTCACACATGTCAGGGCCAGTAGAAGGTCCAGAGGGAAGCCTCTGGCTCCAGCTATGGTCACCACCTCCTCCTCAGCTGGACACTTTGCTCCAACCTTTCAGACTCAGCTCTGGGCACGTTCTCTCTATGCCTGCCTTGATCCCCGACCTCCCCCATCACCCAACCCCTGACCATTCACTCCTTTATTTACTCACAAATTAATTTATTTTAGAGCTTATTCAGGATATCTGCACCCCTACCCTCGCCCTCATCCTTAATAGACTCAGCTAGCGTTCCTGTTCCTAGCCAGCCCCTGGGTCAAATGAGTTAACCTCACAGCGCCTGGACTTCTTCATCTGTGAAATGGAGATAAGAGTGCTTCGTTGGTGCTGTTGGGAGGCAGAGATGACAGGAGAAAAGCACTCAGAACAGTGCCTGGCTCAGTTAGTGCTCCACATACTTCAGTTTGTATCCTAAAGCCTTTCCTGTGCATTTAGCTCATTTTCCCAAGTCTGTCTTCCCCTGGGTTTCTTTGATGCTTTCAGAGGAATCAGATCCTTGTCAGAGTCATGTCTGCTTCTAGCTCTATGTGTATGGTGAAAGGCAAGTGAAGATTGACATGTATGTCCTTCTATAGAAGCTCTTCACGTCCTAATCCAAAGGAAAGAACAATTGCTTTCCCCATCCACTTCTCTAACAAGAAGGCAGAATTCTGGAACTAGAAATGTCAGAGGCAGTAGAGAACAATCATTTCATTTTATCATAACATCTAGACTCTGAATGCAGCGGGAACTTTTGTTTGTTTGTATAACATTTAATCTTACCTTCATTCATTCACCCTCATTCATCCATTCATTCCCTCCTTCCTGGAGCAGCCCCCTCTGTCCACCCAACATATACTTACGGGGCACTTCCTGATAAAAACTTTGCTAAGGGGCGAGATAGATACAGTGGCTGCACATTCAGAGTTTATGGTCTAAGGGAGGAAGAAAGAAATCACGCCCCCCACCCCCACCCCCCGACCAAGTACGTAAATAAAATTGTGTTAAATGCTTCAAAGAGCAGAGCGTGAAGGTGAGGTGGGGTTAAGGAGGCCACATCAAGTGGTGCGTAAGCCCGGGCCTGGAGGATGAGACAAAGTCACAGTGTACGGGCTGGTGGTGTGGAAGGGCTGGAAGATAGGGAGGTGGTTCAGGCTCCCGGCAGGGTGGTCTCAGGCTGCGGAGAGCACTGCCCCCTGGGGGCCAAGGTGGCGGCCGCGCTCTCCAGGATGCAGGCTTGGCCGGCCCGGTGCGGATTTGGGCTTCGACACATCACGCGACACTGAACCCTCTCTCTCACCCCAGCCGGGCCAGCCCACGGCGGTCACGGAGCGACTGCCGGACGCGGAGGCCGTGAATGTTGGCTGTTCCTCCAGCTGAGGCTGTCCCGCCCCTGGGCAGTAGTGCTGCCCACGCGCTGCAGTCCCGGCCCTCCCGAGGGGCTGCGGACCCATGCTGCGGAGCGAGCACGGCGCGCGCAGCCAGTCCCAGCGTTGCCCCTTCAGCCCCGGCTCTTTGCTCCGGCGCAAGGGGGTTTCCTTAGTGGGCGGGGCAGGCAGAGAACCAACGACATGCAGAGGCGGCCTCCGGGCGGGCTAGAGCGGTCGCGAGCCAGAGGGCGGAAGCGGGTTACGCACTTCCATCTCTGCGGACTCTGAGACGGTGTGTCTGGGCAAGGTACTGGGGAGCCGGTCTGTACAGAGGCGACCTGTGTCCGTCCGTCGGCCGGGCTTTGCTCGGATGCCGTGTGGGTTAGTCTACGGAACCATCCGTCAGGCAATGGGCCGTGGGCTGGGGAAGATCGTGCAGAGGGTGCTGTTTTCAACGCGCTCGCGCGCTCCGCCCTCTCACAGCTAGGTCGCATAGGCCTGGGAAGTTGTCATCGGACAAGCCCGGCAGGAGCGTCATTTCGGCTTTGCAGCAGCATGTTTAAGTGCTCCGTTCTTATCCAGCTTATGCGTACATTACGTGGGGATGGGTAGGGGGCTGGGTTCAATTGTCTTTCTAGATTGGGCCCCAGTAGGACTCTGGTCCTGTCCGATTTCTTGTCTTCTCGTTCCATATATGGTCCATTTGAGCAACTGGGCATCCACTGAGGATTCTGTTACCTGGCTGTGGTTCCTGTATTAGAGTTCTCTCCGGGGGTTGTCTCCTGAGTCTTTTACGGTTTTCCCAACTCTGGAAGATATTGACAGCTCCCCCAAGTGCGTGTCACCTCCTGCTCACCGCTTCACACCCAGGAATAAGCAGTACCATTGAAATGGAGATGCAGAAGAAATTATTTCATCTTTCCTTTAGATCAGATAATCATTTAACTGTGGCTGGGATTATTTATGGTTCCTTTTCCTTTCTAGCTTTCCAACTTCCTTCCCTCCTACCTCTCCCCAGGAGAAGAAAACCCCATCATGGCAACTGGGTCCTTGACAGCCAGGCTCAAGGTTAACTGTGCTTATTCCTAGCCTGTATCACATATTCCAGTGACAGTGAAACCAGTACAGGACATAAAAAGGCAAACCTAAGTGCCCTGGCCCACACCTGTAATCCCAGTGCTTTAGGAGACTGAAGCAGGAGGATAGAAATTTCGAGGCCAGAGGCAGCCTGCACAACTTGTGAGACCCTCTGTCAAAAAAAGGGATTGGGGGTGGAGTTCAGTGGTAGAGCACTTGCCTCACATGCATGAGGCCCTCAGTTTAACCACCAGTGTTGGGGGGGATAAAAAAAGGCAAGCCTGGGTTCCTTTCTCAATCCTGTCACCCACTATGACATGACCTAGATCATTCCATTCCATCTCTCTGGACCTTGCTCTTCTGATATGTCACAACAGGAGGCTGGATTTGAGGTACTTGCAAGCAATGAGATGCTATTACAAAATGTCATGTTGTGTATTCATTAAGAGGCTAAGTGACATGAGGGCTTATAGTGGGAGAGATCGGAGGGACAGGGGTGGAACTGAAATAATTGACATTGAACTATCCTCAGCATAGATGTATGCTGATCATTCTTATTGCCACAAACACCATCACCACTTCTATTTTGAAAACTTACCATGACCTGTTATGCTAAATGCTTTACATATATTATGCCATTTAATCCTCACAGCAGCCTGTGTCAGGAGTTTCCCAAGACCACCTCCACATTCAGATTCCACAGAAGAATTTATGGAACTCATCCTATAGTTGTAGTCATGACTAAGGTTTATTTCAGCTGTACAGTAAAGATACATATCCAGATCATTAGGGGAAAAGACACAGATAGAGTGTAGAGGAATCCATGTGCAAACTACTTAATTCTTTCTCCTTCCCACAACAGAACAACATGTATACTGTTTATGTCTAGCACAGTTCATTAGAGGGTCAGTGCCCAAGGTTTTTTTTTTTTTTTAATTAGGGAACTAGTCATGCAGGCGCCCTCTACGTAGCACATACCCAAATTCTAGACTCCTAGGAGTAAAGCAAGTATTGGGCCTAGGTCATATTGTTTATACAAATAGTATCGGCATAATGTACTATTACCATCAGTTAAATGTTGACTAGGTACACTCTCGGAGCAAAGTTCCAAATGCCTCCCAAGAGACTACCTTGCAAGAAGGCCTTGTTTAGTCTCAGGCCTGCTCTGTTAGTGCCTTTAGCACACAATCCTGTGAGCAGAGGAGCAAATGGAGAGTTCAAGAGTAGCTTGCCCAGACCTGCCCTGCTACCAAGTGGCAGAGCCAAGATTCTTGAGTCTGTTTAGTTCAGAAGTCGAGCTCTTCTCCATCCATTGTGCCATCTTTTCTGTCCCAGGATTCTCTTAAGTCTTGTTTTTTCTGCCTCAAATGTTCTTTCCCTATCTCTGCATGATGGATTTCTTCTCACCATTCAGTCAGGCTTCAGTTCAAGAATTGCCTTAGCAGAAAAGCAAATCAGAAAGACTACTTTATGCAAAGGAGCTTCTCCCTTAAGTTACTTTGTAGTATATTGCCCTAATTTGGTATTTCTAATGTGACACAGTCTCAGATCTTTATTTTATATTTAACCAATCTCTCAGTGATGTGCTAATAAATTGGTACTCAGAAGAAAAAGCCCTGATTTGAAGGCTTTGCCAATTTCTGTGTTATAAATCAATTGCTGTCTGGCTCATTTCAAGCTACCAAAATAAAGTCACTGGAGGACAAGTTGGGAAGACGTGCGCTTAACCAGCATTCCTGAGTCAGTATGAGCTGGTGCTGGAATAAGTTCCTTAAAGGCAAGGACTGTGTTGTATTTATTACTGTATCTCTAAGACCTAGCATGTTGCTGGACATATAGTAAGTACCCTATAAGTGTTTGTTGTATGGAGTTCTCTGTGTGACATTTTTGGTTACTGCTGCAAGCATTCAATCTTATTTTACAGACAAAAACACTGGAGGTCGGAGATGAAAGGAATGCTCTTAGGCTTAAATGTATTAAGTGCTAGAGCCAAGCATTTAATACAGTCAGTTTGTACATGATTCATTGTTAAATGGGTCAGAAGAAATTAAAATTGGTGAGACTGAGGCTAGAGAAACAAGTTGTGATGTATACTTCCATAGTCCTCATCAGTAATCTATTATAGGCTTACCATATAGCTTAGGCACTGTGGGGGAGACTGAGACATTTAAAAATCACCCTTCAAAGAGCTCATATCTATGGAGAAAATGAAATAAGTACTCACTTATCAAATAGACACTAATAGAAGCAGTACAACCTAATTGCCAGGCTTGTCATATCCTGATGAGGAAAATGGAACAAGGCCAGAACGTTGTTCATGAAAAATGAGGTATTTGAGTTGGGCTAGTGAAGCTATATAGGGTCAGATTGTGAATGGAAAGTTAAGGGATTTCAGGCGAAGAGAACAGTATAGAAGAAGGCACCAAAAGAACTAGTGGATATGCTTGAAGGAAAAAGTCTACTTTGTCTAAAATATGCAGGAATAACTCGGGTAGGCCCGAAAGCTAGAACTCCAGTGGATATGCTAATCTGGGAAACTAACCTTCAGCTCACTCTCATAGCAAACCCTCAAAGAAAATATTAAAAGCTGGGTATGGTGGTGTACGCCTTTAATCCTAGTGACTGAGGAGGCCGAGGCAGGAGGATTGCAAGTTCGTGGCCAGGGGCAGCCTGTGTAACTAAGCAAGATGCTGTCTCCAAATAGAGTAAAAAATGGGCTGATGGTACAGCTCAGTGGTAGAGCACTTGCAAATTATGTGTGAGGTCTTGGGTTCAACTTCCAAGTACTGCAAAGGAAACATGGAAGGAAGGGAGGGAGGGAGGGAGAAAAATTGGAGATTTTAGCAGTTGTTTGCAACTATAAAGAAAGTGGCCTCACTGTTAGGGTCTCCAGAGCAGTTTGGCGTGGCCAGAAGAGTGTAAATTCTTCCCACCCCCATAGCAAAGAGAACTTTATGAAATACTTGTTTAGACCCCACTACATTAAGCAGTATGTCCAGCAGTGAAACACCTTCCTGGGAAACTTGAAGGCCAGAGGGGGGCGGTTACTGTGACTCTCCAGGCAGACATTGGATTTCTCTACTGCCTGTGTTTAATGGTACATTCCTGTCAATCACTGTTATCCTTGTGACAGCTGTGCTGTAGGACCTGGCAATATGGCTTGGTACCTATTCTGGACTGTTTTGAATTCACCTGAGGAATAAATCCCTCAGTGGGAAAATAACTGAAGATTCTTAAGGAGAGAAACAAAAGCTTTAGACATGTTGATTTAGCAGTAATGGATTAGGAAAAAGTAGAATTCCCAATGAATAGGGTGACATAGGAAGAGTTGATAGATAAAAAGAAAGATAAAGGTAGTAAAGAAGGGACTGAGCTTGGTTTTCCCCAAAAGACAAGGGAAAAGACTGAGAAATAGGAAAGTACATTTTTAAGTAGGGTGAAAGAGGAACATAGGGTACCTGGCAGGATAATCTTGGAAGCATGTTGGAAGGCAGGTTCTAGGGTGACATCAGAGAAGTTGGGAAACACCAGGAATCTGCCCATCTAAACAATTGTGTTGGCAGAACTGTTGTGAATTTTGGAACTCTGGAGTCTAAATTCTTGCCACTTCCAGAGGAAAGTTTGGTTGATACTACAGTTGTGGTTTATGCTGGTCGATTCCAGCCTTTCACATGGCACTGGCTGCCTTGTGCCATGGCAGGCAGCAGTAGCATGTTTCTGGCATGGCTTGAGGGGCCAGATTGGGCAATTGTTTTGATTGACCTTGTCCTCTAAATATTGGGATTCTGTTTTGGAATTATTGATAGCCACTCCTGATCAGTGGGATGCAGGCACAGGGACTGGCTGCCATTGTTTCCCTGCAGACTGAAGCAGTTTCCAGGACATTGAAAGAGCTATACCTGTGATTGTTTCATTTTATTTTTACATTAAAAAGACAACTGTGGGAGTGGGGTTAGAAAACTACCACACATACTCAGGGAAGGACTAGGGGCCAGTAAAGGCCTGATAAGGCCCTAAACTTTCAACTCTGGCTGATCCCTAGCAGAGAGGCACCCTAAATGGTTAAAATAAATAAATAAACTCTGGGAGAAGGAGGAAAATGGTTTCTAGAATCATTGCACGATAAAAATCAAATGTCCAGTTTCATAAAGAAAAAAAAAATTCCTACACCCTACCAAGAAACAGGAAAGAATAGTCCATTCAAAGGAACAAAATAAGTTAATAAAAAATATACTGGAGGAAGTCCAGAAATAGACAAAGACTTTAAATGACTTTCTTAAAGATATTCAAAGAGCTAAAGGAAAACATGAACAGAATATGTTAGCCTTTCATGGGTATGACAAAAACGCCTGAGAAGAAAAGCTTAAAAGGAGGAAAGGTTTATTTTGGCTCATGGTTTCAGAGGTTTTAGTCCAAGGTCAGCTGGGCCTGGTGAGGCAGAATGTCATGGTGGCAGTAGCACGTGGGGGAGGAGGCTACTTACCTCATAGTAAGAAAGCAGGGTGTGGGGTGAGGGAGAGAGAGACATACCAGGGACAAAATATACCCTTCCAGGGAAGTGACCCACTTCCACCAACCTGATTCCACCTCCTAGATTCCACTGCCTCCCAATAATGCCATCCAATTTTGGATTAATCCACTGATGAGTCACTTACCAAAAGACCATCACATGGCATCCAATCCTTTAACACATAAGCCTTGAATGAAAAGTTGAAATTCAAACCATAACGGAGAGGAAAAATAATACATAAACAAAATCACAATATCAATAAGGAAACAAAGTATACGAAAGAAGCAAAAAGAAAGTCTCAATCTGAAATCAGGTGTAGTGGTGCACACCTGAAATCCCAGTGATTTGTGAGGCTGAGGCAGGAGTATTGTGAGTTCATGGCGAGAAGCAACCTGTGCAACTTACTGAGATCTTGTCTCAAAGTAGAATAATAAAAAAGGGGCTGGAGGTATGGCTCAGTGGTAGAGCACTTGCCTAGCATGGGCAATGCCCTAGGTTCAATACCCCAGTACTAGTGAAAAAATTCTAGAGCTGAAATGTACTATAACTGAAAGGAAAATACATTAGAAGGAATTAAAATAGATTTGAGCAAGCAAAAAAAAAAAAAAATAACAGCAAATTTAAAGGGAGGACAATTGAAATCATTGAATTAGAGGAATAGAAAGAAAAAAGAATAAAGAGTAAACAAATCCCAAGGGACTTGTGGGATGTCATCAAACCAACCAACATTTGCATAATGGAAATCCCGGAAGGAGAAGAAAAAGAGACAGGGACAAGAAGAATATTTGAAGAAATACTATCTGAAAACTTCCCAGATTTGATTGAATTAATGACTCTGCAAATCCAAGATGTTGCACAAACTCTAAGAAAATTAAACTCAAAGAGACACACTGAAATACTTTGTAATCAAAGTGTCAAAAGTCAGAGTCAAAGAGGGAAGTTGGAAAACAGTGTCAGAGAAGTACCTTGTCACATGCAAGGGATCCTCAATAAGATTATCAACTGGTTTCTCTAGAAACTATGGCAACTAGAAGACAATGGATTGATATATTCCAAGTGTGTGTGTGTGTGTGTGTGTGTGTGTGTGTGTGTGTGTAGTCATTGCCAAATAAATGAAACTGAGGTAGTTCATTACCACGAGACCAACCCTGTGAGAAATGCACAAAGGGAGCCCTTCAAATTGAAAAGAAAGGAAACTAGATGGTGACTTAAAGCTGTATGAAGAAATAAAGATCTGTGAAAAGAAAGTACATGGATAATAATGAAAGTGAATACTGTTTGATATGTAACGACTTTTAATTTCCTATATGATTCAAAATGCAAATGTACTCCATACCCATTAGGAGAGCTGCTATTTAAAAGGAAACAGAAAATAACAAGTGATGGTGAGGATGTAGAGAAATTGGAACCCTTGTACATTGCTGGTGAGAATGTACAATGTACCCTCTGTAGAAAATTGCACAGTGATTCCTTGAAAAATTAAACAGACTTACTGATCCAGCCATTCCTCCTTTAAGCACTGCAAATACCCAAAAGAAGTGATTTAGGATATTTGTACACCTATATTTATTGTGACATTCACAATATACAATAGGTGGAAGCAATTTAAGTGGCCAATTATAGATAGGTAAACAATACGTGCCTGCACTTGTACCACTATGGCATTCAATCCTGTCATCTCAAAAGCTAAGAGGGTCAGACCCGGTTAGTACTTGGATGGGAGACCGCCTGGGAGACCAGGTGCTGTAGGCTTGGGAGAGGGACCTAGCAACCCACTTCCAAAAAACAGTCAGCCATTGAGAACCCTATAAATAGCAAAGAAGCACTAAACAATAGTGTTTCACCTGTTGTAGGTAGGGTCGCTATGAGTCGGACACTGACTCAATGGCATCTAACAACAACAATAACAAATATGTAGTGTATACATAAAATGGAATGTCATTTGGCTTTAAGATGAAGGGAATTTTGATATTTTTCTATAACATGGATGAACCTTGAAGATA
>VMDO01036648.1:0-14958 GCA_007922755.1 Pedetes capensis
ACCTGGATGGGAGACCGCCTGGGAACACCAGAAGCTGTAGGCTTGGGAGAAGGACCTGGCAACCCCCTCCCAAAAATCAATCTGCCATTGAAAACCCTATGAACAGCAGAGAAGCACTGACAATAGTGTTTCCCCTGTTGTACAGAGGGTCTCTATGAGTTGGATACCGACTCGACGGCACCTAACAACAACAACAACATTAAGTGATGGTACGTGTTTAAGGAATAGTTACAGAGAAAACTGAGGCACCTGGAGTTTAGGTAAACCTGGAGAGAGACTTGGAAAACCTGGGTTTTCTGGGTGAATCAGCATAAGGCTATTTCTGTTCCTCCGGGGAAGGTAAAGTCAGAGTGAATGGGAGAGATAAGCAGGCTTTCCGAGGGAAAAGTGCCTTGGATAGACAGAGAAGATGGGAGAGGTGCTGGAGAGAGAACTGAGGGTGAGGAGTGAGAAAGGCAGAAGAGAGAGGAAGAAGAGTGAGTGGAAGAAAAGAGAGAGGAAGAGATAGCAAAGGCATGTTTCCCCTAGTTTTATTTGAAATAGGCCATGCCCAGTGTGATGTCAGCCCTGCATGCCCAGCTCTGGGCGCCCTGTGGGCTGTGAGCCTAGGGTCTTTGTGTTGTAAAATGGGTCAATGGCTTAGAGTAGGGCGTGGGGTCCGTTAGAAAATATCCTTGCGATGTCCTCAAGGGCGCACATAGCTTCATCCATCATGGCTGAACAGCGGAGCCATTTGCAATCCCCTTTTCCTCCATGTTGCCTGCTAATGCCTGCGCTGGCTGCCTAACAATGAGATGAACAAGAGGGGTGCTCAAAGGTGCTCCGGGGGCTCAAAGGACATCGGCAGGAATCTCTGGTTTCATATGAAAGAAATGTACACAAGAGAAGTCTGGAAAAAATAATGAGTCTATTGAAAGGATTGTAGGCAGCCCACTGAATAGGTACAAGGAGGTTAGCAGATGCTTTGAGAACCACAGGAAGCAGGGCAGTCGTGGTGGTTGCTTCAGGAGGAACCTAAGAACCATCAAGGGCCCCCTGGTCAAATGACTCAGTTCCTACCACCTTCGATCTGGTTTGGGGTATTTCCAGTCAGGAGCCAAACCCCAGAAGACAGGGTCTGATTGGTTGACCCTCGCTCCCATGACCATACCAGCGGCCTGGCTTTCTTTCCCTGGAAGTGCCAACAAACACTTGTGGAATGGGAGGGCTGTCGTCCTGAGGCAAGGGCGAGGCGAAGGAACGTAGGGATGTGGAGTGGGCAGAACAGCTGGTGTCTGCTCTAGAGGAACGAGAGAGTGAGTCCCACCAAAACAGCAGGGAGGCTGGGAGAAGAGGGCAGGCGTGAAGGGTTTTGAAGGATGGGGAGGGTTCTGGCCGACAGAGGGAAGAGATGCAGGTAGGACAAGGAGTGAAAACTCCAGGCAGAAGAAACAAGTTGAGCAATGGCTCAGATACAGGAAATATGGAACTTTCAGAGGCTGTCTGAGAACAGTGTCACTAGAGCTTAGTGTATGAGGAGGGGCTAAAGGTAGGGTTGATAGGATTGAAAATGTTGATTTGGAGCCATATGTGGAAATCGCAATAAGGATTGTTATGGGCTGAATTGTTTTTCCCCAGGTGTATACACTGAAGAAGTAATTAACTCCTAATAGCTCAGAATGTGACTGTGTTTAGGGATTGGGTCTACAAAGAGGTGATTTAGTTAATGAAGTAATTGGGATGGGTCCAAATCCAGTATAACCGGTATCCTCCTTAGAAGAGGAAACTGGGACACAGAAAGGTAGGGAGGGAAGGCCAAGGAAGACACACGGAGAAGATGGCCGACACATGGAGAAGATGGCCGACACATGGAGAAGATGGCCGACAACAAGCCAAGGAGAGAGGACCCAGAAGAAATCAGCCCCACTACGACCTCTTGATCTCAGACTTCCCACCTCCATAATTGTGAGAGAATAACTTTCTGTTGCTAAATCACCCAATTCGTGGGACTTTGTTATGGTGGCTCTAGTAAATGAACACAGGCATCTTTTCTTACTTTTTTTTTTTTGTGTGTGTGTGTGTGTGGTACTGGATGTTGAACCCAGGGCTTCGTGCTTGCATGCTCTGCAAGTGCTGCACCACTGTGCTGCACCCCTGGCCCATTTTTTTACTGTTTGAGACAGGGTCTCACTAAGTTACGCAGACTGCCTCTGGTCTTGAACTTGTGATCCTCCTGCCTCCGCCTCCCGAGCTGCTGGGATTACAGGCATGCGCCACTGCGCCCAGCTCTTTTCCTACTTTGCAAGCAATGGCTACCCAGGGCAACTTCTTAAAGAGGGGAAGCACCACATTAGACTTCTGCTTCTGAAAATGTGTCTGACAATGGCATGGGGGAGGGGACCAGGTAGAGTCTGGAGGCTGGAAAACCTGTAGGTAGGCGACTGCAAGGCTCTTTGGAAAGGCAAATGGGGCCATTGTTAGGCGAGGGAAGAGGAGAGCAGGCAGGGGGCAAGTGTTATAGAAATGGAATTTGCCTGGCTCACTCACAAATTGTTTGTTGGAGGAGGGCTAAAGATGTCTCAGATTTTTTTCTAACCTGTTACCTGGGAGGATGAGGAAATAAAAGAAGACTTGAGGATGAGTGACCAAAATCCAGCAGCTGAAGGAGAAGTGGCAGGTACTGGCTGAGATAATTATAAAATCCAAGACATTGCAGCTGGATTTGGACGAGGCCGGCCCTAGGTGCTCAGCCGCTGTCACCAGCATCTCTTTCTCAGGATGTCTTGGCTTCGGTTCCTTTTCGGTGACTTGCTTTCCCTCTGCATCTTACCTGTTGTTAGGGAAGATGGTGACACTTACTGGGGAGTCACGGGGAGCAGAGCATGGGTAGGTGAGTCCATAGCATGAGTCTGGGAATCTGGCAGCAAAACTTTGGCCCTTGTATCCAGTGCATAAAAGAATTTATACCTGACACAGAAGTTATAGTAGAGAATATGTTGTTGTTAGGTGCCATCAAGTCAGTATCCGAGTCATAGCAACCCTACGTACAACAGGTGAAACACTATTGTCAGTGCTTCTCTGCTGTTCATAGGGTTTTCAATGGCGGATTGATTTTGGGAGTGGGTTGCCGGTCCGTCTCCCATGGCTACAGCACCTGGTGTTCCCAAGGCGGTCTCCCATTCAAGGACAAACCAGGCCCAACCCTGCTTAGCTTCCGAGATCTGAAGGGATCGGATGCCACAGAGCTACAGCTGCAAGAAGTAGAGAGTATAGATGAGGTTTATTAAAGATGATACACCTGTATGGAGTAATTACAGGGAAAACTGAGGCACCTGGAGAAGCTTAGGTGATTCTGGAAAGGAAATTGGAAAAACCTGGGCTCCCTAGGTGAATGGGCAGAAGGCAGTATCTATTCACCACGGGGGCCTGCAGCTGTAGCCCTGTGGCATCCCATCCCATCAGATCTCCGAAGCTAAGCAGGGTTGGGCCTGGTTAGTACCTGGATGGGAGACCGCCTGGGAACACCAGAAGCTGTGGGCTGGGAGAAGGACCTGGCAACCCACTCCCAAAAATCAATCTGCCATTGAAAACCCTATGAACGGCAAAGAAGCACTGACAATAGTTTCCCCTGTTGTACAGAGGGTCGCTAGAGTCGGATCCCGACTCGACGGCACCTAACAACAACAACAACAATTCACCAGGGGAAGGTAAAGCAGAGAACAGGAGACTTAAACAGGCTTTTTTTTTTTTTTGGTACTGGGGGTTGAACCCAGGACCTCACGCTTGCATGCTTTGCAAGTGCTGGACCACTGAGCTGCATCTCCAGCCCATTTTTCTTTTTACTTTTTGAGACAGAGTCTCGCTAAATTACACAGACTTCCTCTGGTCTTGAACTTGTGATCTTCCTGCCTCCGCCTCCCCAGCCACTGGGATTACAGGTGTGGCCACCGTGCCCGGTTTAAAGAGGTTTTTAAAGGAAAGATGGCCTGAACAGAGAGGTGTGCATGTGATGGCTGGAGAGAAGAGCAAGGAGTGGAGAGGAAAAGAGAAGATGAGAGAGGAATGAAAAAAGAGGGTGGGTGTATGTTTCCTCTAGCTTTATTCAAACTGGTTTGAGTAGAGGAAATGCTGGGGGCAGGGACAAGAGGTATGCATAATTAAGCAGTCCTGCTCAGAGCTAGTCCGAGTTCAGGTTTTGCAGGGTGGTTTCAGGAAGCTGCTGTCACCGCTGGAGGGCTTATTTGCAGTCTTTTGTCAAAGAGATGTTTGCTAACTAAAGTTTCCCAGATCCAAAGTGGCTGTAGATTTAGGACAAAGGTTGGAGATCTTTAGATGCCTTTTGGGGTCTGGAACAGGACATTGGGGGTTCAAGTGAGGAGTTAATGCTTTCGTTAAAGATAGTTTCTAAGTTACATGACTAGACATCAGGGAATTTCTACATTTGGTCACAGAGAGAAGGAAGAAAGTACAGGGGTAATTGTTGTTAGGTGCGGTCAAGTCGGTATCCGACTCATAGCGACCCTACATACAAGTGAAACACTATTGTCAAGTGCTTCTCTGCTGTTCATAGGGTTTTCACTGACAGATTGATTTTTGGGAGTGGGTTGCTTATCCTTCTCCCAAGTCTACAGCACCTGGTGTTCCTAGAGGTCTGCCACCCAAGTGCTAACCAGGTCCAACCATGCTTAGCTTCTGAGATCTGACCGGATGGATGCCACAGGGCTACAAGTGCAGGCACAGAGGTAATTAGAGACAGCCAAACCATCCAAAAAATAGAAGTTTGTGGAAGTCAATCAAGGAGAAAGATTCAAGGGGGGCAGTGTTCATGGTGGTCAGAGGCAAGGGAGGGTGAGAAATGAAGGAAGGCAGTGGATTATAGGGACTCGGGAGATCACTAGTGACCTCTCAATGCCTTGTGGAATAAAGAGCATTGTTATTAAAGAATGATTACTTTGTTTCCTTTTATTTTGGTTTTTGGAGACAAGGTCTCACTATATAGCCCAGGCTGGCCTCAAACTTGAGATCCTCCTGCCTCACCCTCTGGAGTGCTGGGATTACAGGTGGGCTCCCATGCCCGGTGAATGATTATACTTCTAGGAACCCACAGTTTTAGGGGCAATCATCAGCCATAAGGGGCTGGGATTTACCTCGGTTGGTAGAGCACTGTGCTGCAGTCTTTCCCGAGTTCAATTCCCAGCACTGCAAAAATGGGAGAAGGACCTGCCAATCCACTCCCAATGCAATCCCGAAACAGTCTGCCATTGAAAACCCTATGAGGGTCGCTATGAGTCAGATACCGACTTGATGGCACCTAACAACAACAGCATCAGCCATAAAATTCACAGGCAAGTGGAAGAATTTAGATAAACTCAGAGCTTTAGACTTTATTGGTATTTTAAGAAAAATATTATTGTGAACTCTTGTGTGTCTTCAGTGAGAAAATTGAGGACCAGGGAGGGGCAATGACTTATAAAATTTCCCCATGGGGTCTGGCTGAAGATGAGGACGGACAACCAAAGCCTTGGGCCCATCCACAACTCTAGGTCTGCCATGCTGGGTGTCTGCCTGGGACTTCCTGTCCCCAGAAGGCACATGCTCAGATGCTTCTAGGGGCCAAGAAGGTAAAGCAAGTGAGGGAAGGAGGACACCATAGCCCCCCTGAGCAGGGCTTGCTATGACATCTTAGCTAACGTGGGAACGACACCTAGTATTGGCCAGGTATGGTTTCCAAGTGAAGCGATAAGGTGCCTTTTCATGCGAGCCTTCTTTTTTGTTTACATATAGGTGGCTAATTAGACATCAAAGACACTATATGGGCAAAACAGGTTTGTGAATTGGGCTATCATTTTATGATCTCAAGTCTGTATATGAGGGATAAGAAGAAAGGCCACAATGTGAAGAGGCAATATGAGCAGGCTTTACGTACATTTCCATTTTGCCAGAGACAGTGTTCCTGTGGTCTTATTCCTGGAGGCGAGTTCTTGGATCCAGAAATAACAGAAATGACAGCAGACCCAGGGGACTCCAGGCAAAGCTTGCATTTAGACATTTACTGGAGCCAGACAGGAGACGCAGCTCTGACCAAGAGCGGGTCAGGCTGGTGGCTCCTGGAATGAAGGAAGAGAGGTGTTAACACAGGAAGAATTCCCGCTATGAGTTCCTATGCAACCTCCATGCAAACTCCTCCATGCAAAAAAGTGATGCAGACGTGCAGGAGGGTGGGGGTCCTGACTGGTCCACGTCTGAGCTCAGTCGTAGGCCGCTCACTGGTCAGCTTTGACGAGTAGGGTCAGGCGGGGTTTCCCAAGGCTGACCCTTGCTTGCATCTGTGTGAGGAGGCCGCCTTTGCAACTGTTGTATTTTCACCTCCTGGGCTGGGGCTGCGTGTGAGCCCTGGGTCCTCGTTTATGCCCTTGTTTGGCTTTGTTGTGATGGCACCCTTGGGGGGTCGTCCCAGCATCTGATGGTTTTGTCCCTCTTTTGAGGGATTCTCAAACTTTCTCAGCCTTGACAATCCAGACTCTCTGGTATCTTGGAACAGTGTGACTTTTAGAGCCACCTGTGGTCGGATTCTTGGTCTCCTTCTAACTTTTATGTAAATCTGGAAAATTCCTTAGTGGTTGTCATTGTGCCCTTTTTGGAATGAAAAAAAATACCATACGATCTGGATTAGAATGGCACAGAAGTTGAAGTGAGGCATGGCCAGTTTTGCAGATATGGTTAATGCCGTGACATCTCGTTCATTCAACTTCATTTTTGCCTACTCTGTAGAATGCTTTTTACCTTGTAGTGTGTGAAATGAGTGAGAACAACCTGTATTCACACTCTTCTAGCATATAATTGAGGAATCAGAGAGAAAAGACCAACATAAACAGATGTAATCAATCATTCATGCAGCCTCCCAGCCATCATGTCTAGCACACACATGTTACATGCATTACAGTTTAGTGTGGAGCAAGATAGGCAAACAGATAATTATGGCATTGTTTATATGTTACAATAGTGGCATGGCCAAGAACCCTAGCTGGGCCCCCTGGTGCACACCTGTAATCCAAGCTACTAGGATGGGAAAGGCAGGAGAATCATTTGAGGCCAGACAGTGTTTCAGAGCATTTTATCTGCAGAATTTGATTTAAATGTTATCAGATATTTATAGGTTAAAAAACAATGACAGGGTAAGTAAAACGGAAAATTCATTCAATGATTTCACTTGAGTTCTGGTCAATGTGCGTTGTCAGCACAGTCGGGTGACTGATTGCTATGGTTTCTACATGCTTGGAGTGTGAGTCCCAAAGGGTCTTACGTTGAAGTTTAATCCCATGGGGAAGTAGTAAGTGGATGGAAACTTAATCCAGCTATGGTGTTTAGAGATGGCACCTTTGGGATATGACTAGGATTACATAAGGTCTTTAGCGTGGATCCCCATGATTGAATCCTGGTAGCTTTATAAGAAGAAGGAGAGAGAACTGAAGACACACAGGGGTGCTCCCTGTCTCTTGCCATGGGACGCTATGAGCTGCCTTGGGACTCTTCTAGCACAAAGTCCTTTGCCATAAACAGCCCCTCAACCTTGCATATCCAGAACAATGAATCACAACAATCTTTTCTTCTTTATAAAATAGTCTGCTTCCA
Source organism: Pedetes capensis (assembly GCA_007922755.1). NCBI lineage: Eukaryota > Metazoa > Chordata > Mammalia > Rodentia > Pedetidae > Pedetes > Pedetes capensis. The sequence continues at coordinate 7,612 of VMDO01036648.1, forward strand.
CTATTTCCTTACAGTAACAAAAACAGACCGATACATGGACTCACCCCAGTTTTAGCACTGAAAGCCCCATGTCCCAGGGTGTCATGGTTTGATTATAAAATGTCCCTCAGAGGTCATATGCTTTAATGTTTGGTCCCCAACTAGTATCATTATCCTGGGAGGTTATGAAGCTTTGGGAGTTGGATCTTAGCTTTGGAGAAGTGATGTCACTGGGGGTGGGCTTTTGGAGGGGCCTTCCCCTCACCCCAGAACTGAAGCTCAGGTCTCTCTCTGTTTCTGGTCTACCATGTGGTAAGGTTGGTCTAAAAGAGGCCATGCTGCCATTGTGGGCGGATTCTCTAACTGTGAGTTCCCAATAAACCTCTTCCCCTGTATATATGTTTGGGTTGGATTTTCTGCTACAGCAATGATAGCTGAGTAATATTCAGGGCTCTAAACCACAAAATAATTCTGCCTGTTAGAACTCAATACTAGCAAGCTTGGGATGCTATCTGTACAGGTTATGACAGTTGATAAAGTGTTAAAGTTGTACCAATCACAAATTTGACTGTGAACAGTAGAGAATATGAGAAAGACAGAAAATGAAGGAAAGAGAAAATGCAAAAAAGGGTGGAAGAAGGCCTTAGAAGATAGGGCTTGCTAGTGGCACCTGTGGCTCCACTTCTTTCGTGGCTGGTCCTCAACTTACGTGTGTCAGTCCTGTGCCTCTGGATGCTCATGGAGACTTCCAGGACTGCACTGAAGATCAATTTATGCCAATGAACTGGTGAGGAAACCAAAAGAGGTCCCTTCTTGCCGTACAGGTACACCCATGCCGTCCGCAATGCTTTTGTGGATGCAACATATTCATTTTTACGGTATAATCCAGAGAAAGGACACCGATGGTATGTAGCTTAGGCCCAAGAACTGCCGAAACCCCATGACAAGTATGAGGAGTTACTCCTGAGCACGCGAAACGTGCACTTGAGATCCTCTTCGCTATCCGGGTTCTAAGGCTCCATGCCCCAAATTTTATTGTATCGGGTCTGTTCCAAAAGCTTTTCCTGCTGTGCTGCAAAGCACAATCATCCTGATCAGAACACGCATCCCGATCTTTGACTTAGCAAACGCTGTCCCCGGGCACTGTGATGGATGTCACTTTCACTGTGTGGGCTCTCGGAGCTCTCGGGTATTTCCTACCCTCCAATAATTACCATGGGGCTGGGATTTAGCTCATTTGGTAGAGTGCTGCTCTGTAGTCTCTGAGGTCCTGAGTTCAGTTCCCAGCACCACAAAAATGGGAGAAGGACCTGGCAATCCACTCCCAAGGCAATCCCGAAACAGTCAGCCATTGAAAACTCTATGAGGGCCGCCATGAGTCGGATACCAACTCGACAGCAACTAACAACAACAACAATAATTACCACACATGTCATCTCAAAAGGAAAAGTTTCAACCTAGATTTAGAAAAAAATTTAATGCAGGGAGAAATTGCGAAAGAGGAAGACATTAAAGAATACAAGGTAATATAGAATGAAAGAGGAGGAGGAAATGGGACAAAGGTGACAAGATGAGGAAAATGACAAGCGTGCAAAGAAAATATAAATATAAATATAAATTTGTATAAATATATAAATATATAAAGACATAAACACATACAAATATATAAATAAATGTATAAATATGTAAATGCCTGCAGCTATAGCCCTGTGGCATCCAATCCCGTCAGATCTCAGAAGCTAAGCAGGGTCAGGCCTGGTTAGTACCTGGATGGGAGACCGCCTGGGAACACCAGAAGCTGTAGGCTGGGAGAAGGACCTGGCAACCCCCTCCCAAAAATCAATCTGCCATTGAAAACCCTATGAACAGCAGAGAAGCACTGACAATAGTGTTTCCCCTGTTGTACACAGGGTCGCTATGAGTCGGATACCGACTTGATGGCACCTAACAACAACAACAAATATGTAAATATAAATATATAAAATAAATGTATAAAAATATAAATGTATATAAATATAAAATACAATATTTTATCCAAAAAAATTCTGTCCATGCAATATTTTGTCTAGAACAGAAGAGCAAAACGTGAACCTGGAGCCATAGCGCCCCCTGGTATATGTGATTCCACCACATTGTGCATCTTGAGGCCTCTAACGTGTTTTGATGTGCTCAGAACATATTCATATTTCACAACAAACACAAATTAATTACAGTTCAAAAGGAGCAGAGGCAGGCTTTCAATTCAGGCTCTCAGCAATGATATTACTGAATTATTTTTCTGTTTCTAATATGCCAATTAAGCTCATTGGGTTCCAGCTAATTAAGTTACTTAACTCAAAGATAAGGGAATCCTAATATACAGCAAACATGGAAGGAGCTCTAGCTTTTAAATAATTATCTCTTTGAGGCTGGCGCTCTGCTCTTCCGTTTCCTATGTTTTGCCAGTAGATTGAATCTCAAGAGTCATTTACAGGAAAAGAGAAAGGCATTTCTGTGGTTCTGAGACCATCTCCTCATCAGACGCGGGGTAAGGGGGGGAGGGGGGAGGGGGAAGGGGGGGGAGAGCGCTGTGACTTTAAGACCTGAGGGCATGCACCTGTGGGAACTGGACCACACACAGGCTTTGAGAAGAGGCCCTGCCACAGCTGGAAGCCATGCCATGCCCTTATCACTGTCATCTAAAACCCTCTCCCAGCTGGAGGGAGGGAGTTCTCCACGGTTCAGGTATAGTTAGGAGTCGCTGGGCATTTAACCCCTGAAAAGAAAGGGTTTGGAAAACAGGGCAAGGAACAGAGATTCTGACTTTGCTAACTGCAGAAATGATAAGATTTAAGATAAGGCAGAAGATCAGATGGGTGAGGTCCTCAAAGCTAGGATTTGGGTTGAAGGAGAAGCGGGGATGGGGGAGGGGGGCGCGGGGAGGAGTGCAAAACACCTGGGTTCTCCACCGAGATGGAGAGAGTTGCAGAAGTGGATGGAGAGAATCTTCAAACCTGACAACATCTGCCCATGTGGCCTTTCAAGCTTGAGTACAGGGACAGCCACTTCCTCCAGCTGTCCTCATCATAATTGGCCCCTTTCCTTAATAAACCTAAGAATGTCTATTCAGAAATATTGTAGAAAAAGGGCTCTTTTAATTGAGGAGACATTTTCAGTTTTTAAAGAACTGTCAGCTGTGAGCAAGTCACACTCTTGGCATGAACTGTCCCCTGGGAAGAGATGGCAGCCTGGAGCAAGGCAATCGCCAATGGTGGAGAGCAATTTTAGTGAGCAACATGGGGATGAGCCACATGTGGCTGGTATCTCCAGTGGCTGGAGGAAGATGTATTTATCCTAATGAGGGAACCCAGCTGAGCACTGCAATATCCATTGCAGTCCACCCCTTGAGCTGCTTAGTTCCGTTTACTTCTTATAGGAAGGTTGTCTCATCTGGGGACAGCTAGCTCCTCTGGGATGGAGTCTGTGTTGTTTTCTGGATGACTTGAAGGGAGGATTTAGTGAGATGAGCTACTGTCCCTGCTGGTATAGTTGATCTTAAGGTTATAGCAAATACTCTTCCTCTTCCTCCTCCTCTACCACTCCTGCTAGATTTCTCTTTCCCTTCATCAGTGTTCCTGCTGAGCTGTCTGGCTCTCCTAGTTAGGTAATTCTGGCCCTCATCCCTGAAAGATGTAAGCTTCTGCTTACCTTGTTCTTTTTAGGCTGTTTACTTGTCTGCCGCGGTCCAGCCTGGTGAAGGGGAGAGCCGAGGATGAAGGAGACAAAGAGGCCAAGACTGATGCACTTGAGCTTCTTTTTTTATTCTCTAAACTCTTGTTTATATAGTAACTCAGGGAGATACAAGAGACTGCTCACAAGGTAACTGCAGTCAAAAAGTTAACAATCAACTTAGTTAGCATTGCAGAAACAGAGTAATCCTAAAGAGACAATGAGGGAACCAAGGCCTCTTGATGTGCAGATTTCTTACTCCACAGGTGGCAGAGCTCTCTGTTGTGGTCAGTCTGACTGAGCCATTTATGCAGGCATTGCCTTTAGCTCATGTCGGGCCTATGGCTCCCGACACTTGTCCATTTAAGACTTGGCCTGGGAGTGCCAATAGATGTCCCTGTATGTCACTTGAGTGCCAAACATATGGTACATATATTGTTGTTGTTAGGTGCCGTGGAGTCGGTATCCGACTCATAGCGACCCTCATATGGTTTTCAATGGCTGAGTGCTTCGGGATTGCCTTGGGAGTGGATTGCCAGGCCCTTCTCCCATTTTTTTTTGTGGTGCTGGGAATTGAACTTGGGGCCTCAGAGACTGCAGCGCAGCGCTCTACCCACTGAGCTAAATCCCAGCCCATGGTACATATATGTGGCAGCATATCTACTTACCTACTTCTCCCCTGACAATAAGGTGACTGTTTTCCTTGTCTGGTGGTCTCTTGACACAAGGCTGCTAGGTGACTGGTGGCAGTCATAGCTTAAAGCTCAATGGGATTCCTACTGTGTCCTTAAGTGGAAGGGTCACCACCTCAGGTTATAGGGAACTTTAGATTCACAATTCTTAATATTACAGGGCAAGAAGCACAAATGGGCGATGGATGGGGGGATGGTTAGTGAGGCCACTCCTATTGTCACTCTTTGATTCCCAGAACCATGTATTCTACCTACTGAGAATATGGTAACGCATGATGGCTGTTGATTAGGGGAATGTTACATCACGAATTGGGAGAAGGACCTGGCAACCCACTCGCAAAAGCCAGTTAGCCATTAAAAGCCCTATAAATAGCAGAGAAGCACAATAGTATTTCGCCTGTTGTAGGTAGGGCCCCTATGAGTCGGACACTGATTTGATAGTACATAACAATAATACATCATGGGACATGAAGCTCCATCCTCACACAGTATTATTTCAAACTGGTGCGCCAGGCGTAACTCGGAAAGGGCATTCTGCTGCTCATCGTGCCAATAGCTTCTTGGCAGCGTGGTATGTGATGGGACCAGCGATCGCACCGTCGTGGGCCTGTTGCTATAGCTTCTTTGCTGTAAAGTATGTCCTCTGGTTTCCCTTTGTTACCAGAGATTTTGTTTTGGGAGATAGAACTCTTCAAATTCTTGATGCTTCCCTGAGGCATTGGGGGCTGGAAAGGAACGTCCGTATCTGGAATTCATGTCATCCCACGCAGACTAATTTCTGTCGTTTCCAGGATAGAAAGGATCCAAAACAGTCATTCTGCTATGAAGTGGTTGGCCTCCTCAGAGGACAGTGCCACACTGTGACTGCAGTGTGAAGGCTCAGCAGGGGCAGCTGCTAGGTCAGTCTTGGTGAAGGGGGCCCATGCGTCTGTATGTCTCCCTGGTCAGGTAGCAGGTATAATAGTGCGATGGGCAAATGGAGGCAAAATGTTTGTGAGATGCATCCATGTTATCATCCATGTATCAATAGCTTGTTCCCTTTTAGTGTTTATTTTAATCCTATTTAACGTAGTATTCCATTCTATGAATATATCATTTTTTTTTCAAATATTGGGCATGTAGGTTGTTTCTAGTTGTTTTTTCCATGAACATATATTTATAAGTGCTTATTGTTTTTTGTTGTTGTTTTTAGGGGGATAAAGTCTGGGAATCTGTATTTTTAATGATAAATCTCATGTGATTTTTAATTAAATTCAGATCTGAGAACCGTCTGTTAGGAGGAGTCCCTTTTTTTTTGGAGTACTTGGAGGTTGAATCCAGGGCTTCACACATACTTTGCAAGGGATCTCCCACTGGCCTGTGCCCTCAGCTTGTTTTTTAGTTTTTTATTTTTGAGTCAAGGTCTTACTAAGTCATGCAGACTTCCTCTGGCCTCAATCTTGCAATCCTCCTGCCTCTTCCTCTGCCTCCTGAGTCACTGGGATTACAGATGTGTGCTGCTGTGCCCAGCTGTTAGGGGGATTCTTGACTGTCTTCTGAGGGGATGGAAGGAGATGTAGTCCAAATGCTGGGTCTGACGCAGCTGCCCTGTTTTGTTTGTTCTTATTATTCGTAGTGCGGACGCTTGAGCTCAAGACCCCATTCATGCTAGATGAGTGCTCTTCCACTGAGCCACATCCCCAGCTAGCTGCCATGTTTTGGACTTGGACTCCGATCTCACTAACTTTCAGTTTGTTCCTAAGCCTGAGTCTTCTTGGTTATTGGAGTCAGGAGCTGGACTTGACTGTGAAATTCTTGTTGATTAAGATGAAAAATCAGTTTTGTTCTGGTACAGAATTCTCATGGTCTTGGGAATATCTATCTATCTATATCTACATCTATATCTCTCTATATATACCAGTGTCTTAGGAGAGGCAAAACAGGTTATCAACCTTTAATTCTACAGGAATATCCTCCTTGACAGATTTGGTGGAAAGTCCTCAGTAATAACTCTTACTATTTATTTTTATTTTTATTATTATTATTATTACTATTACTACTACTACTACGGGCTGGGATTTGGCTCAGTTGGTAGAGTGCTGCACTGCAGTCTCTGAGGTCCTGAGTTCAATTCCCAGCACCACAAAAATGGGAGAAGGGCCTGGCAATCCACTCCCAAGGCAATCCCTAAACAGTCAGCCGTTGAAAACCCCATGAGGGTCACTATGAGTCGGATACCGACTCGATGGCACCTAACAACAACAACAACTACTACTACTACTACTACTACTACTATTATTATTATTTCGCAGTACTCGGGCATTGATCCCAAGGCCTTACACCAACTTTGGCAAGTGCTCTACGACTGGGGTGTACCCCCAGCCCATTTTTTATTTTTTAATTTGAGTCAAGGTCTTGCTAAGTTATGAAATCTGCCTCTAGCCTCGAACTCACGATCCTCTTGCCTGTACCTCCCGAGCCACTGGATTACAAATGTTTGCCACCATGCCCAGCTAATTATTGTTATTATTTTTAAAAAGTATATAGGTAGTACGTTTCCATTATAAATGGTTTGAGGAATGTACAAGCATAGGATGAAATGTAAAATTCTCTTCCTGCATCCTTCCATCCCTCCACTGCATCCATACCTATTCCCCATGCCTGAGAGAAAGACTAGTAGAAGTTGATGGATGTTCTTTCTAGCTTTTTGCAAGCAATTGCTGTTTGTGTGGGTTTGTGTTTGTGTGCATGTACCCACACAGTGCTGGGAATTGAACCCAGGGCCTTGTGTATGCTAGGCAAGTGCACCACCACTGAGCCACACCCCCAATCCTATTGTTGTTGTTGTTGTTAGGTGCCATGGAGTCGATATCCGACTCATAGCGACCCTCATAGGGTTTTCAATGGCTGACTGTTTCGGGATTGCCTTGGGAGTGGATTGCCAGGTCCTTCTCCCATTTTTGTGGTGCTGGGAATTGAACTCGGGACC
>VMDO01036649.1:0-14955 GCA_007922755.1 Pedetes capensis
TTGTTTCTCTTTCTGAGCTTGTACCACTCTAATTTCAATGGGCAACATCTTGGTTGGCATTGACCAAGTATCTAGGTATGAAATGCTGGCCAAGTAGACACAAAATTAGTGTGGCTGTCAAACAGGAAATCTGTTTAGCTTTGTGAGCCATATGGTCTCTGTTGCAATTACTTACCTGTGTGGTTGTAGCCGTAGAAATGGTGTAAACAAAATGGTCATGGCTGTGTTCCAGTAGCACATTATAGGTACTCACAGGTGAACATCATATAATTCTCACATATTACAAAATAAACTGTTCTTATCCTCCTCCCCTTGGGAGAAGGACTCAGCAACCCACTCCCAAAAATCAATCAGCCATTAAAATCCCTATGAATAGCAGAGAAGCACTGACAGTAGTGTTTCGCCTGTTTTAGGTAGAACAACAACAACATCCTCCTCCCCATCCAACCATGTAGAAAATTTCAGGCACTAGGTGGGGTTTGACATAGCTTGCTCAGCATCTAGGGATGCCTTGAATACTGTGTGCATATGTAGAAAATGTGTGCAAAGGTTGTAAATGGAGATATACTTTTGTGATGGCTGCTGGTATTCCAGTCTGAGCATGCTGAAGTGCAGATGCTTCCTTGTTCAGTCTCCTTTTGTGCTTGTCCTGTTACTTTCCAAGAAGCATATCCAGCTGCTACTCAGATTGGGAGAGGGGGCCTACAACAAATATTTCTCTTCTCAGCCTTCCCTTTGACTCCTATACTGTGGGTCATATTGTTACTGTAGGGGAAGGGGTTGACTCTTCCAGCTGCACCTGTATCCAGTGGTTTGAGAAAAGAGACCTATGTGGGTATGTTTTACATTGACCTTACCATTCTAAACACAGGATGACTTTAGTCCTCTGCTTTCTCCTTTGTCTCATAAAAGCTAATTAATCTGCTTAGATTGTGTCTCCTGTGGAAGGATACTTGGCATATAAGGTGGAAAGATAGCTTACTACTGCATGTGACTTTAAATACTATGCCAGACAATGTATGTTTTATTTTGTAAGTGGTGGTGGGCCAATTCCAAGTATTCAAGAAAGGGAATGGCATGATCTGGCCTGTATTTTGATTAAGGGAGAAAGGATAAGTTATTGATAAATTTTTCTTTATTTTACCTAGGTTCTTATTTTAAAATTTCAGGATACTGTATAGGTTTTTTTCATCCTGAATTCTTTATGCACATTCATCTATGACTTATTACAGCCAAGTTTTAATAAATTTAACGAGTTGTTTTGAAGCTGAGTCTGTTGGCGCACACTTGTAATCCCAGCAATCTGGAGGCTGAGCCATTAGGATTGATGCAAATTCGAGGCCACGCTGATATACACAGTGAGTTCCAGTCCAGCATGTGCTACAGAGCATGGCCTTGTCCCCAAAACACAAAAGTCAAATGCAGAAAATTGTTTTGTATCTGAGCATAATGGTGCCTGCTTATATTCCCAGCAACTCTGGAAGTAGACATAGAAGATAGCAGGTTGAAGGCCAGAGGCAGCCTGCATAATTTAGTGAGGCCCTGTCTCAAGCTAAAAATTAAAAAGGGACTGGGATGCAGCTGAGAGGCAAGGCACTTGCAAAGTTCATGCAAGGCCCTGGGTTCAGGCCTGGAGTACCAGAGAAAAATGTTATTTAGTATTCATATAACCAAAACCAGAGGTTTTCCTACCTGCTACTTTTTGCCAAAAAGTGGGAAACAGATGGTGTGCAGGAGACTGTTTTTAAGTCAAGTCTAGAGAAAAATGAGGTGGAGCTTCCATATCTCCCATTTTGAAGGGGAAGAAGTGTTAGGGATTTGGGGGGGATGGTGAGTGGGGAAATCCCCCCTCATTCCAGGGCCTAGCTGAGTTCTTCGTCTTGTCCATCCTATTGATAGGTGTAGGGCAGAAGATATTTTATATCTTTTCTTTCCAGACCAGCTTCAAGTCAGGACTCTTGTGGTGCTTGGTAAACACGCTAGTTTTGCAAAGGCAAAAAGGTGATAATTTGTCAAAAGAGGGGCCCCAAGTTTTGCTCTTAACTCAATATCACATATGTGAGTGTGTGTGCTTTGTTGTTTGTTGCCTTCAAATCATGTGCAGCTCATTGTGACCCTCATAGTGTTTTGAACAACTGATTGCTTTGGGAATGGACTGCCACATTCTTCTCCCATTTATGTGGTATTGCAGATCAAACCTGGGTCCTCAGAAATGTGGAGCAGCACTCTACAAATTCAAATAAACCCCATTCCCCACCCCCCAAAAAGTATAGCTTATCTTAACTATTAACTCCACCAGGAAGTACTTCCTCCTTATCAGAACTTTGCTAATTCCACAGTTTCTTCCAGGGCTCAGGCCAGCCTATCTCAGCAAGGGAATTCTGATGGAATCTGTTACAGTGTAATCATTGGGAGCACAGTTTTACAAGGGATTTTTTTGTATCATTTTTTGCTTATGCTTTGCTTAACCAGAAGTTCACTATTAGGTTTACTCCTTGTGTTGGTTAGATTAGTCGTGGAACACTCCCTGCTTGGACCTTGTGGCACAAAATGAATTCCTGTTTGTCTTAATTATGTTAAAGATAAAGCTTTATGTTAATTAACATGGTCAAGACAGATATTAATCAGTAATAACTATTGCAGTAGGGAAAAGTGTCCAGCATGAGCAGAAGCCCACTTGGCTCTGTGGATAACTTTGTGTCTAGGGGAGCGTGAAGGAGTAGGATGAGGGCTATGAGCAGGCACAGAAGAATCAAGGAAATAAAAGATTTCTAAATGTCCTTGGTGGGTACCTGCTCCATGGGAAGGCCATCTGGGTTTGCTAAGTATGATTCCTGAATTTACCACCTGACCCTTCCACTGGGAATGAGAGACAGGGCACTAACTGAAGGTGTTGCGGGCTTGTGCAGCCTCGTCCCGGGGAGATGGCAGCGGTGTCCTTCACCAGGGTGACACAGCAGCTGCTCTGCACCCCTGCTTCCTGTGTCCACAGGTTCCACCCAGCCATCTTGGCATCAGGGCGTCCTCACAGATGCAATGGAAAGCTGGAGTGTCATAGCAGGAAGCCTCTGCCTGCATGGGATGGCCGGGGCCTTGACCTCTGTCGCTCTGATCTTCCTTAGGCTACAGCGTAAAGGTCTGGAGGCTGTCAAAGGCACAGCCACCCCTGGGCCTGATGAGGTTCTTCAAGCCTCACTTTTGATGATTTTAAGTTTCTTTTCAAGGACATTTTTTCCATTCTTGCAGATTCCTCCTTCTGTGTCTTATCAGTGGCCTTATGGGTACTGTACCCTTCTGGGGACCTCCACTCAGGAGAGGTGTTGGGTCTTTGGCTCAGCAAGAAAAAAAGAATTTTAGGATGAGTCAGCAGAAGAGTGGTGCAGTTTGAAGTTTATTAGGTAAAGGAAAGGGATAGTCCATGCTGCAGAGCAAGCACAGGCTTCTGGAGAGAGGGTCAGCCCTAGGGGTCTCCACAACAGCTAAACGTATGATTTGGGGCTTTTGAGGTTATACTGGTCAATGGAGTCCCTTAGGTGTCTGGCATAGATGTAGAGATAGGAAATGGTTCACTGTTAAAATGCCTAGATTGAGGTGGTAGAGGAAATTCCTACTATACCTGGTCACAAGGAGATTACCTAGATCTTTTAACTGGGAAACTATTTAGGTTCCTTGACTTTATTATAGACTGATGCAATATCAGAAGACAGTGGAAATTTGGGGGTCATGGAAAGGAAAGGGTTTTTTCAGCCCTGGATCTGGTCTGAGTCTGATCAGCTGAAAATTCTGGCACAACCAGAAGAGAAAGGCTGCTATGGGGAACACAGAAACCAAGGCCTCCCTGGGAATCTCACCAGATCAGTTTAAGGACCACAATTAAAGTCGACAGACCTAGGTAGTTTCCTAGTTAAGAGATCTAGGAAATCTCTTTGTGACTAGATACAGTAGGAATTTCCTCCACCCCCTCAATCTAGGCATTTTAATTTAGGCTTTTGTTCCAGTCTGTAAATTATATGTTACCCCTGGCCCTGTGGCATATGCCTACAATCCCAGTCAGTGACCAGTGAGACTAGGCAGGAGGACAGCAAGTTGGTGGTTAGAGGCAGCCAGTGAAATTTAGGAAAGCTCTGTCACAAAATAAATGAATAAAATACATAAGGCACTTGGGGTGCTGCTCAGAAGCAGAGTATTTGATTACTATGAAGTAGGCCCTGGGTACAACTCACCAGTATTAAACCAAAACAACAGAAATCATGTTTACATGGTCATTATTATTATTTGAAAATGTTCTTTTGCTCATGATCCAGCTATTATGGGTTAGGGGTAAATATATAAGCATATGCAAGTTTAATGGGCAAGAAGAACTCTGATTTTCCATATTAGTTAGGATGCAAAATTGCTCTTGTCTTAAAAGAAATTAGGGAATTTATGGAATGAACTTTCTATTCTTTTCTGAAGTGTGTGATTAAGATGTGGGGGCAGGGGAAGACTTTGACAATTCCAAAGAATTGTTTAGTGGAGAAAAGGAAAAAGGAAATCTTGAGGAATTTGAACATTGTGTTCTTTTAGAGTTAGGGATATTTTTTCCTGGAAAAGATTCAGGTGTCTGGCTTATTTGTATTGAGTGTACATTGTTCCTTTCACTTTTCCCATCCAGCCCTTCTGTACCGCATAGAGGGAGGACTGAAGGCAGTTTTAAAGCCAGATTATTTGATCCATGGCCTCCACCAGCATCTGTTGTTGTTGTTGTTGTTAGGTGCCGCCGAGTCGGTATCTGGCTCATAGCGACCCTATGTACAACAGGCGAAACACTATTGTCAGTGCTTCTCTGCTGTTCATAGGGTTTTCAATGGCTGATTGCTTTTTGGGAGTGCATTGCTGGGTCCTTCTCCCAAGCCTACAGCACCTGATTTTCCCAGGTGGTCCCCAATCCAAGTACTAGCCACGCCAGACCCTGCTTAGCTTTAGATCTGACAGGATCGGATGCCACAGGGCGGCGGCTGCAGGCACTATGTTTTGTTAGGAAGCAAGAATTTATCCTGGCCATTTTGCACATATTTAAAATACCTGTATCCTTAATGCCCAAGTTAAGAGTGGTTTCTGAGTCTTTCCCACACAGCCAAGTGTTATGAAAACTTGGGCCGCAGGGACCACTGCCCCTGATCCCTGAGTTGTGAGAGGACCTGGGCCCCTGCGCTGGGGCTGAGACGCGCGTGCGTGGCCTGGGTGCCGGCTGGGCCGGACGCAGGCTGGAGGCGGGAGGAGCGCTGTGGCCCCGGGTCCTGAACACCAAGAAAGGCGGCAGAGATGTGGTTCGGGGAGCCCGGGACCCGGGTGAGGAGGGGGTTCGGCTGAGCTCAGCGCTGCTCTGTGCCCGGGTCACTCGGTTTGTCCATAAAACATCACGAGCGCGTGGGACCTGAGTGTTGGTTCGTCACGTGGACCTTTTGCAGGTACGGTCCTTGGTCGCAGGAGCCGCTTCAGAACCCGAGGGATGCTGGGCATGGCGTGTCTCCACCCCACCCCAGCTTTCCGGTGTGGCCCTCTCGGGTCTTTCTGTGGGTGCATGTGTGGCCTTTGTGTCTCAGGAAGTTACGGGAGTTGTCAGGGCGTGTGGGGACAGAGGGAGGAATGTGGTGAAGGGTCATGGAAGGGCGCCTTACCCGACAGTGTGGGAGAGTGTGGTACCTGGTGACGGGCTTGTCAGGGGACAGTGGGTCTGTGCGTCATGCGGAGATCAGTAGTGGTTATTGCAGCGGGATGGGTGAGCTGAGGTCCAGTAGGAGAGTTTGGGGTGACAGGGGGGTTAGGGGGTCTGGAGGGAGTAGTGGACAGAGAAGATTGGTTGGGGGTCCCCTGAGTTTCAGGTATGCATGGGAGGAGGTGTCCCTGGTGTGTGTGTTGGGCTGGCTGGGCTGGTCGGCTGTGGGCATTGGGGATCCACAGGGTCTGGGATGGGGTGAGGGGCTGCAGGGTAGTCGACTTGGGATTGGAGTGGGGCAGGTGGGGGTCTGAGTCCAGCAGGCGAGTCAGTGTAGTGACTACTGAGGTGTCCAGCTGGAGGGATAAAAATCGTGAACCAGGATGATCATGATACCTGATGCATTTCGGGCAGCTGTCTTAATTAAGTGGGAGATCATAATTAGTGGGTCCTAATGTAATTTTTTTAATGTCCCAACTCTAAAATAGAAAACAATTCTGATGGGTGTAGAAAAGTTGTTTTGGTTTCTTGTCTCTTCCCGTGTCCTCTGATCCTTCTCTGGTGCTGGTGGCCTAGCTTAGGGAAATCACCATCCACCTTGGCTTTAGGCATCAGGTGACAGTTGAACTAAGTGAGTCCGCAGAGCGGGTCTTATTTCTGTTGTCTGTCTTGCTCTTTTGAATCCAGACTGAAGGTGTGTCCAGGATGCCAGGGGCTGGCGGCCTGGATCAGCGCCTTTGTGAGGTTCCCCAAAGGCATCGTCTAGTTGAGAGGTGCTGCTCCCCACTGGTGCTGGAGGATGGGCAGAGCCAGCCTTCTCCCAGAACAGCAGGGGCGGGGCCACCTTCGCCTCCTGCTCAGCTCTCCTGTGCTGGGGATTGAGGTTTTGCTAGAGCTGCCCTGGGGAAGGGCCCAGGGTGGGTGACACCCCTGGCTGCAGAAGGGGGAGCAGGTTTTTGCTGGGTCCTGAAGCCTGTTGCAGAGCACTCAGGCAGCAAGCACAGCCGGTGGACTTCTCCCTTCCTTCCTCTCTGGGTGGCAGGATGGGGCATGGAAATATTCTAGACTGCACAGGCTCTGCCCTAGCTGGGTGTCAGGAGCCCCCGTCCCCACCAAGCTTCAGTGGAAGAGGGGAGCAGAGTGACGGCAAGAAGAGAATTTTGTTCACAATCTTCCTGTAGTTTATGGTGGGTGTCCTGAGTCACTGTCTTTCTTTCATTACCTAGATAAGTGTGGTGATGTCAGAAGTTCGTCAAAAGTAGAGGCCTTCCAGGATGTCCTGTGGTTCTTCAGACAGCATCCTAGCTTGGAGGCAGTTTCAATTTGTTTTCAGCTGAACCTTTTTATTTTGCATATTCCTCCTTCCCTCCATCCTGCACACTCACATTATCCATTTCCCGGGGGTTTCTAGTAACCCCTTACACAACTTCCCCTTCAACCTTGGACCTTAGATCTGCAGGCAGAAAATTACGCTGTGGAAAATCATATTTACTTTTCCCTCACTATTGTTTGAAAGTGCCCATTTTCCTTTCTCCAGCCATCACTAGTTATGGTATACGTTAAATGAATGACAATGGACAGTGAAAGAGGACTTTCCATTTTCTATGTTACATAGGGATCAAAGTTGCTGCTGTTTAAAAAAATAAGGTGGTGGCTCACGCCTGTAATCCCAGTGGCTTGGGAGGTGCCTGTAATCCCAATGGCTTGGGAGGCAGAGCCAGGAGAATCGCAAGTTCAACACCAGGGGAAGTCTTTGTAACTTAGAGAGACCCTGTCTCAGAAAGTAAAGATAAAAAAGGTCTGGGCGTGCAGCTCAGTGGTCCAGCACTTGGATAGCATGCAAGCACGAGGCTCTGTGTTCAACCCCTAGTACCACACACACACACACACACACACACACACACACACACACACACACACACACAAAAAAAAAAAGTAAACGGAATTTAACAAATTGAACAGTGTTTCCATTGTGTATTTAATGCCATTATGTTATAATGAATGTGTTGAAGACATGTTTTTCACAGTTTACCCCCAAAATTTGCTGACACTAAAAAGGGAAAGCAAATTTTGAGTAATTTGTATAATACAGTATTGTTTTAGAGTTAAAGATAGTCTCTTCTGGTGAGGATTTTAATGTCTGGAATACTTGTGTTGGCTATAGACTTTTCCTTAACCTCTTTGTTAACTAATTTTTTCTGGACCACATATAAGAACAATTTATTTGACTCAGTGGCACCAGAAAGACTTCTTGGGAATAAAGAATTTTTTCTTGGGCATTTTACACATATGTAAAATAGGTGAGTCCCTTCACACCTAGTTAACAGTGATTTCAGAAGTTTTTCTTTCAAGAGATCAGTGTTATAAATGCTTGGGGTCCAGTAGCACCCTCTACCAGGTCACTGGGTTTGGAGAGGATGCTGAGACCCAAGCCACTTACCACCCCCGTGCTCTCCACACTCACGCACAACACCTTTCCTCCCACTTGGGCCAAGTGACTTTGGCTTCCGTGGGGTGGCCTGGTGCACTTGGGCTGGCTGAGAGGCCTGAAAAGTGCTTGGGATACCAAGTCCTGAGCAGCAAGCAGAGGCAGCAGGAGCCATGTCATCCACTCAGCAAGTGCAGAGAGCAAGCAAGGGCAGCCACGTGGGGGCTTCCCTGAGCCTGGGGGTCTTCGATTTTTATGACTCAAATATTCTGAGTTTGTATGACTTGAAGTATTGATCTGTAAAGTGTCACATTTGAAGACATAAAGTGCTTGGGTGCTCGGAACCAGAGTGACAGCATTGGAGTCTTGGGAGGGAGCCATCTCAACATTAGTTGTCCTTGCCACACTGTGCCACCCCACCCCCAGCTTTCTTGTTTGTTACTTCAGATCTTTCTTGGGGTGCACATTTGTCTTTGAAATCTGTGCTAGTTACTGAAGACTACTGATGAGGGTGTGGGTGGCATAAGCAGACACACTGAAGAGAAATTTTAGCCAAGGCACAAATTTTGAGGTGGTTTGGGACAAGGTCCCCTGAGGTGATGGAAAGTAGGGAGGGAAAGCTAAGTGTCAATGTGGCACCAAGGGTTGCACTGGGGAGGTTGAGCTGAGGCCCAGTGGGATAGTTGGGGTGGTAGCTGGGTAGAAGGCTTCTGGAAGGTATTTTGGACTGAGCCAGCTGGTTTGGGGTCAGCTGGGTTTCGGACATGTGTTGGAAGAGTCCCTTGGACGTGTGTTGGGATGGCTGGACAGGTCATCAGTGCACACATTTGGAGCTCTGAGAGCAGGATGAGGAGGGTTCATTGTGGTGGGCTTGGTGGTAGGATTAGTTGGGCATCTGAATCTACTGGCACAGTGACCACTGTTGTGTGCAGGATGGAGGAAGGGTGGAAATCACCAAGGAGGGCAACCATCACATTGCTGTCATTTTAAATGGGGGACTAGTTTGCCTGGATAATGGGGCTTTATTTTTATTTATTATATTTTGACGCCCTGCCTTGAAAAGTGATGGGTGCAAAAATATATGGTTCATTTTCTCCTGTATATTGAGCCTCCTGGATCCCTGGATTTGGTGGCAGTGGTGCAATATAAGGACGTGGTCAGCAGAACTGCTTTAGCCATCCCAGTGAGTTGTGCAGGGTTAAGGACACAGGGATGAATTTTGCCCCCTGTTCTTTCTCTTGGTGTTTGGAATCAGTCTCTGAAAGGTGTGTCCAGAATGCCAGGGGATCACATACCTTAAGCACCACTAGGAGGCTCCCCTCTTGCTGCAGCCATAGCCCTGTGACATCTGATCCCAAAACTAAGCAGGCTGTGGCCTGTTTAGTCCTTGGATGGAAGACCGCCTGGAAATGCCAGGTCCTGTCGGCTTGGGAGAAGGACCCAGCAACCCACTCCCAAAAAACAATCTGCCATTGAAAACCCTATGAACAGCAGAGAAGCACTGACAGTACTGTTTCCTCTGTGGTATGTAGGGTCAGTATGAGTCCGATACCAACTCAAAGCCACCTCACAACAACAACAACAACAACAACAACAACAACAATGACGACGATGACGATGCCAACAGGAGGCTCCCTAGTGGGGAGGACAGCAGTTCCTGTCAGTGAAGGGGCTGCAGGTTTGTGAGGGGTGGTTCAGCCTTGGCCTGGGGAGGGTGGTGGCCATCACTTCTCCTGGCACAAAGAGCAGCTTCTCCTTCCCACCAGTCACAGTGGAGAGGGTGAGGAATTAGTGGGTTTGCACAGGCTCTGCCTACCTGAGGCAGCTCCAGCCCCTTCAAAGTAGTGCTCTGGAGGAGGGTAGCAGAATGAGGCAGGTGCTAGGGCCATGTACAGCTTTCACCTGGGAGGGATGGCATGTGGGCTGTGTCCCTGGTTTTCTGTCCATTAGTGGACTGCAGTGATGAGGGTCTACACACCCCCAAATTCACAGACAACCCCGGGCCTGAGGTGTTATATCCAGCAGTCTTCATCACTGATTGAGACTTACAATTTGTTTTGAGTGGCACCTTCTTCTCATTGCAGTTTGACCCTTGATTGTCCTGTGTACAATCTGATTCCTCATTATGAAAAGAGATCCGCGTCCCTAGAAAAACTCCCTTCCCCTATGGAGCCTTTCATCTATAGAATGGAAATGGGTAGCTCAAATTATGTACTTAATTCTTGGACAGTAGTATTTGAAAGTGTATTTTCCCCCACTCCTGCTTATCATTGACTATTGGTATAAATTTTCATGTATCAAACTTTTTAAAACAATACTGAAGGGTTAAACCCAGGGGCTCACATGATAGACATGTGCTCCACTACTGACCTGACTCCCAGCCCTGTTTTTATTTTTTCTTTTGAGACAAGTCTTACTAAGTTATGCAAGCTGCCTCTGGCCTTCAACTCAGGATCCTCCTTCCTTAGGTTTGAAGTCACTGAGATCAAAGGTGTGCACCATAGACCCTGGCTTTGTACCTAACATGTTGGGGTTTTAGTTTCTTTTATGGTTGTTTTGTTTTGGTTTTGCCTGCTCAGGACTTGAATACAGGGCCTCCTGCATATTTTGCAAGTGCCTTGTTACTCAGCTGCACTCCTAGCCCCTTTTTAATTTTTAAAATAAGACAGGGATTCGCTAAGTTATGCAGGCCTCCTCTGGTCTCAAACCTGTGATCCTCCTGTCTCTGTCTCCCAGGTCACTTGGATGACATGCGTGCCCCACCACAGCCAGCTTGTATCCAACTTTAATATAAAGGAAGGGAATTTCTGTTTTACTGGATTAGGCAGATATCTGAACTGCTTGGAGCTGGCAATACAATGAGTTATAGGCTGGGACTTGATACATCGCAAGATCCTGTTTCAAAAGTCAATCCCCTTGGCTACCCATGGGCCATCCCAGTAACTTGAGAGGCTGTGACAGGAAGATCATGAGTTTAAGGACAGAGTCCATTTGAACAACTTTGTGAAATCGTGTATGAATAAAATGGGAAGTTGCTGGTGGTGCTACTCAGTGGTAGAGCACTTCAAAATTATGTGAAAAGCCCTGGTTTTGACCCCTCAGTATTGAAAAACAAAAACAAAAATATTCTTTAAATACTCACTCTAATTTACACACATAGATTTTCTTGTAGGTGACTGAGCCAAGATGCCAGACATGGAATATGTTCAATGGCTTTTTTTTTTTTTTTTTTTTTTTTTTTTTTTTTTTTTTTTTTTTTTTTTTTTTTTTTTTTTTTTTTTTTTTTTTTTTTTTGCTTTCCTTTGGATTTCAATCCAGGGACTCACACACACTTTGCAAGTGCTTTACCACCAAGGTTAGGTTCCAGCCCATTATTTATTTATTTACTTATTTATTTGTGGTCCTGGGAGTTGAACCCAGGGTCTCACACTTGTATGCTTTGTAAATTCTGTCCCACTTAGCTGCACCTCCAGCCCAGTCTTTTTAGTTTTTGAGACAGGGTTTTGCTAAATTATACAGATTGCCTCTGCTCTCGAACTTTGGATCCTCTTGCCTCTGCCTCCAGAGTTGCTGGGATTACAAGCATGTGCCACCACGCCGGGAGTCATTTTTTACTTTTTATCTCTTAACGTCATCTTGCTATGTTATATATGCTACCTCTGTCCTTGAATTTGAGGTTGTCCTGTCTCTCCTCCCTGATCCTGTGGACTACAGGGCTATGCCACCACTCCAGGCCAAGGCTGAATTCCAATCTGAAGTGTCAACTAAAGAAGAAGCTTCTAAACTCACTTTATTGTTGGTGGCATTCACCTCATTTCAGTTTGGCCAGGGACTGCATTCAATTCCTGGTCTTGCAGCTCAGGGTTCCTCAAAGCCATGGAGAGAGAGAACTTCGTAGCAAGACTGAAATCAAAATCTTATGAACATAATCATCCAATCACCATCTCATCTCGCTTAGGGTTTTCTGTTTACACGGATGTCACTGTTCCTGCCCACAGTCATGGGGAGATGATTATAACAAAAGATAATGTGTAATAATAGCTGAGGAATATTGGTTAACATTTTAGGGTCTGCTACATCAGGTCTTCTCTTGTGGGAAAGTATTTTCACCTAGTCACATGTGTTTAAAGATCTTGACTTTTCTATAATGTACTGGTGAAGGATTTTAAGCAATACCACAAGGGATGAATTTGCAGAATGATTTCTCATCATTAGACTAATAATATGGATGAATTTGGAAACTAACTTTACCCAAACATGAGGTCACAATAACTGGACAAAGAGGGTACGTTTCTGCAAACCTATATCCTAGCTTTTGGATGGATCAAGTTGGAGGCCAGCCTGTGCCACATGTTGATGTATGATGCCAATAATTCAAAACAAAACAACTCACACATTCCCAGCGAACCCCTACAAAACATGAATAATCTGTCATTGGTGCACCTTTATAAGAGGCTGACTGAGGCAGGAGAATTATTGGTAATAATATAAATGTGTATCAACTTGATAAGGAAGAGCTCTTAGTTCTAGATCTTAGGTAGGACTCCAAATTGCTATCATCTTAACATGAACATGTAATTTTCCTAACCTGAATTTACTTTATGTCCTGTATTGAAGTATAATTAAATTATGATGTTGGGGATGAGAGGGGTTGGATTTTTACAATTTCAGAGAATTGTTATAGTGGGAAATAGTGGAAAATGTTCTTCAGGAGTTTGAAAAACAAAGTGTCTTTTACACTTTGGGATTGTTCTGGACAGGATTTCCAGTCTGGGTTTAGCTCAGCTGGTGGAGTGCTGCTCTACCCTGTCTGAGGCCTTGGGTTTGATGCCCAGCAATGCAAAAATGGGAGAAGGACGTGGCGATCTAATCCCTGGCCATTTCATATAAATTTAAAATAGATGCGCCCTAAATGTCCGGGTTAACAGTGATTCTGAGTCTCTCCTGAACGTCTACACGGTATTGAATATGTGGGACACACTGGCCCTGCCACCAGGTCCCTGAGTTGGGAGAGGACCTGGGCCCCTGTGTGGTGGGCGAAGTATGCATGCATGGCCAGGCATGTCCTAAGCAACACCACACACTGGAGGCAGGAAGAGGGCGATGGCCCCGGGTCTGAGCACCAGGAGAGGCCACGGTGATGCGGTTGGGGGAGGCCTGGAACTGGGTCAGTCGAGCTCTGTGCCTCTCTTAGCCCGGGTCACTCAGTTCATTCATCAAACATTCTGAGCACATGGACATGAATGTTTGGTTTGTCCCATGGACCTTTCGGGGGTGCGGTCCTTGGTTGTGGGAAGCATATCAGAAACCGGGGACACTGGGGACAGAGCTGTGCCATCCCCCCCCAGCTTCCTGTGAGGTCCCCTCAGGTCTTTCTGTGGGCACACGTGTGGTCTTGACAGCTGGGGCAGTTTTGGGGCTTGACAGGGTTTTGGAGAGCAGGGGTGGGGACCATTGTGCAGGTCCTGGAAGGGGTGCATTTCGTGATTGGGAGGTGACAGGTGTGAGGGAGGGGACAGTCCTGGTTTTTGTGGTGGGATGGTTGTGTTCAAGTCCAGTGGGTTGTTTCAGGGTGACAACAGGACAGTGGGGATCTGGAGGGAATGTCACTCTGAGCAGGTTGATTTAGGGCCCATTGGATTTTGGACATGCTTGAGAGGAGGGGACACTGGAGCCCTTGTGGGGACAGCTGAGCTGGTCACCTGGGTCAGTGGGGTCTGAAGGGTTTTGGGAGGGAGGGAGGTCATATTGTCGTGGATTTGGGAGTGGGGGTGGGGCAGTGATGTAATCAAAATCTCCATTGATGATCCAGGTTGTCCATTGTACTTATTTGTGGGGAGCAGGGGAAGGACTGTGGTGCAGGTCCAGGGAGGCGGAGCGTTTCATGTTGAGAGATGGTCCATCTAGGCACGGGATTTAGGGAGGGGCTTTAGGGAGGTCACACCACGGTCAGCGGTTGTCCGGTGTGATAATTGAGCTGAGGTCCATTGGGATGGCTCGCAGTGACAGCAGGTTATCAGGTTCTGGAGGGATTCTCAGACATAGCAGGGTGAGTTGGGTTTTGGAAGAGCCTACGGGGAGGTGACCTAGGGGGGTCATGTGGGGGCTGGGTAGGCTGGTCCTCTGCAGGGTCCTAAGGGGCTGTGATGGGATGGAGAGGGTGCACTGTGGCAGACTTGTGTTGGAGGTCTGTCAGTGGATGTCTGAGGGAACAGAGTGGGTTGTCACAGTGACTCCTGGATGGGAAGGGGAGTGTTTGAGAAGTGTGAATCAGAACGTCCAGGGTACCAGGTTTATTTTGATTTATTTTGGCCAAGACACCTGTCTTAAGCAGTGATCTTAATCTGAGTCCAGTGGACCTGTGGTAAAGTTTTTCTTACATTTTTCAGAGGTTACCAGATGCACATACAAAGAATTTGTGAGAATGCAGGTATGTGCATTTATGGATTAAAAAACAAGAACTTTGAGGAATTTCTCTGGGATGTGATCCTTTTGAGAAACCCTAGAATCCTGTTGGTGTGCATTCAGGCAGAGCCTTCCTTCTGTTAGTGGAAACCCCCAAATTGTTTTCCAGGTAAGAGAGTGGGAGCCGCTGGGATACAGAAGGGTAAGGCATGGGGTCTGGGGAGAGGGTGATGATAATGCAGGCAGCAGGCAGGGTCAGTTCCTCCATGTCATCCGGTGCTCGTATAGGTCCAGCCAGGGAGGTGCTCAGTGCCTGAGTACAGCAAAGTGGAACATTCCCTGGTGCTTGCCATGGCCAGTATTATTTTTTTATGTTTGAGCTCATCGTTGCAGCCTCTGTTCTTCTCAAATCAGCAAAGGTCGT